>APFE031183977.1:0-74843 GCA_000404065.3 Pinus taeda
GAAGAAATAAAAGAAGTTGTTGTGGTTGAAAAAGTTCTAAGATCTTTGTCACCTAGGTTTGAATCTAAAGTTTCTGCTATAGAAGAAAAGGAAAATTTCCAACATCTTAAAATGTCACAACTGCATGTAATTCTAACTGCTTATGAAATGAGGAAAGGAGGTCCATCTCACAAGAGAGAAGCTTCCTTCAAGGCTTCAGGCAA
Source organism: Pinus taeda (assembly GCA_000404065.3). Classification (NCBI taxonomy): domain Eukaryota; kingdom Viridiplantae; phylum Streptophyta; class Pinopsida; order Pinales; family Pinaceae; genus Pinus; species Pinus taeda. Next base: position 204 of record APFE031183977.1, read on the forward strand.
AGGAGAGTACTATGAATCAGGCGAAGAAGAAGAATCAAATTTTGTCAGAAATCTTCAACGAGGTAGTAGACGGTTCAGAGGTAAGTTTCCCTTCAAATGCTTTTCTTGTAGAAGAGTAGGTCACTATGCTGCCAAATGTCCTCATAAGGATAAGATCGACAAGGGAAAGGAACCTATTAGATGGAACAAGAAACAGAATGCAAATAAGAAGAGCTACTACACTCATGAAGACAGTGACGGTCTATCAAATAGTGATGAAGAGGAACGAGGTAATGACTATAAACTTTTGATGGCATTTGAAGATGATGATTACATGGATGCTATAGATGTGGATAGTTTTTATGAAGAAATTTCTAGACTCAAGACATATATAAAAGAAAAGAATATGATCATTGATACTCTACAATGTCAAATTGATGAAAAGGAAAAATATCTTGAAAAGTTAGAAGGTGAAATTGTTGGTCTTAGAAAAGAGATTGAGAAAACAAAGGCTATTAATCTTAAGTTTGTCAAAGGATCCGAAACTTTGGATGAGATCATCAATGTACAATGTTCTCCACTAAACAAGACAGGTCTGGGGTATAATGGGGAAACCTCTCAAGCATCCACCTCAAAGAGTTATTTTGATGCAGCAAGAAGGAATGAGCAAAAGCACAATATAGATCACGAGGTAAAGCAGCCATGAATTAAATTAAGAACAAATAAAGATTATCAGGTGAACCAGGGGCAATCCGTCTTAAGGGTGAACAAAAGGTACAACCTACCACAGGTAAAATCTTCTCAATTTGCTTCAAGAATGGATGTCAATAGAAATTACAATCGTGTGGCCGGTAGATTTGATAAGCGCAGAAGTTTCTTCAATGGACAGTGTTTTTCTTGTCATAACTTTGGTCACAAAGTAGCTCAATGTGTTGCATATAAAACAATCATGACTAGAGAAGCTCAAAAACAAAGAAGTATGACTGGGATTACAAAAAGGACCTATAACAATTTTTCACCTCTTGAAAATGAAGTTGAATGTTCTATTTGCAATAACTTTGGTCATGAAGATTCTGAATGCAGGAGCAGGTTTCATCAGACAAAGGAACAACCCTCAAACACCAAAACATGGATAATAAAGGAACCACAAACAGAAAGATATGGGATAGCCTTTTATGCAGAGGGACAGAAAAATCTATGGTACGTCGACAATGGATGTTCAAAGCATATGACAGGTGATAAAGAAAAACTTGAATCATATTCTGCTTTAGAAAAGGGAAAGAAAGTTTCTTTTGGAAATGATACTCCTGCAGCTATAAAAGGAAAAGGCACTGCTCAGTTGAAAGAAAATGTCAAAGCTGGAAATGTTTTGTATGTTGATGGATTAAAGCATAATCTTCTGAGTGTCAGCCAGATGTGTGATCAAGGAACGGAGGTAATATTTAGATCAAATGGATGTCGTGTTCGTGATCTTGGTATAGGTGAAATACTTATCAAAGGTAGAAGAACTCCAAATAATCTATACATATTTGAAGAAGGACAACAACAATGCTATTTAAGAAAGGATGATGAACACTGGTTATGGCACCGGAGGTTAGGGCATCTAAGTTTTTCACAAATAAGGAAAGCATGCAAATACCAGGCAGTTCGTGGTCTTCCAGATATGAAAATTCCAGACAACACCATATGCAAATCATGTCAGTTTGGAAAGCAAACCAGAACTAACTTTCCAGAAAAGGAAGGATCAGCTAGCATGCCTCTTGAGCTAGTCCATACAGATGTATGTGGTCCTTTTAGCAAAAAGGACACCTCGAGGAGAAGAATACTTGATATTATTCATTGACGATTTCTCCAGGTTTGTTTGATTAGGTCTTATGAAGCACAAAGATGAAGCATTCGAAAAGTTCAAATCCTTCAAAGCCTTGGTTGAAAATGAATTAGGTTACAAAATTAAGAGCCTCAGATCTGACAAAGGTGGAGAGTTTACCTCAAATGAATTTTTTTATTTTTGTGAAGAACATGGGATAAGAAGGGAATTCTCTACAACTACAACTCCTCAACAAAACGGAGTAGTGGAAAGAATGAACAGAACAATCCAACAAATGGCTCGTGCTATGCTTGATGAGTCTGGAACTCCCGCAACTTTCTGGGGTGAAGTTGCATATGTTGCGGTTGTTATTCTCAACAAAACAAATGTCTGGGTGAACAACACTCAAACTCCTCATGAGCTATGGTATGGTGAGAATCCTTCGGTAAAGCACTTCAAAATCTTTGGGAGCAAGTGCTATATTAAGAATACTGATGAGCAACTTGGCAAACTTGAACCTAGAGCAGATGAAAGAATTCTTCTTGGTTATTCTCCACACAACAAAGCATACAAGTGCTACAATAAAAGACTTGGAAGAATTGTTGACAGCATTGATGTTGTGGTTGATGAGAAGGGATACATTCCTAGGCAAGTAAATCATGAAGATATCGAAGAAAATGAAGACTACCCTCAAAGACAGAATAATGAAGAAGAAGAAGAACCTCAAGAAGAACAAGAGGACCAAATAAGGATAGAAGAGAAGACTCCATCCAGATATGTTCAAAAGAATCATCCAGAATCTCAGATTTTGGGGGAGAAAGAGGCAGGTGTACAAACAAGAAGAACAGTTGCAGAAGCTTCAAGCTATTTGGCACTACTCTCTTCCACTGAACCACAAAATGTGAAAGAGGCATGCAAGGATGAATGTTGGATGAGAGCAATGGATGAAGAACTTGAGCAGATCGAAAAGAACAACACTGTGGAGCTGGTTCCTAGACCAAAGGATAAAAATGTTATAGCGACAAAATGGGTCTTCAAAAATAATTTAAATGAAAATGGAGAAGTAATTAGAAACAAGGCTAGACTTGTTTGTAAAGGATATGCACAGAAAGAAGGAATAGATTTTGAAGAAACCTTTTCTCCGGTTGCAAGACTTGAGGCCATTCGAATGTTTCTTGCTCTCTCAAGCTTTCAAAAGTTCAAAATATTTCAAATGGACGTGAAATCAGCCTTTCTGAATGGAGACTTAGAAGAAGAAGTATACATTGAGCAGCCAGATGGTTTCATTCTTGGAAATGATCCAAATCTTGTGTGCAGATTGAAAAAGGCTCTCTATGGGCTCAAACAAGCTCCAAGGGCTTGGTACTATCGCTGGGACAAATATCTTCATCAACAAGGTTTCTCAAAAGGTTCAACAGATAGCAACCTTTATATCAAAGTTGAAAATGATAAATTACTAATACTTGTTGTGTATGTAGATGACATTATCTTTGGCAGCAATGAAGAAGCTATGAGTCAAAACTTTGCCTTGGTGATGCAGAAAGAATTCGAAATGTCCTTGCCTGGAGAACTGACATAATTTCTTGGTTTGCAAATCCAACAAAATGAAGGAGGGATCTTCTTGTCTCAAGCCAAGTATCTCAAGTAGATTTTGAAGAAATATGGCATGGAAGATGCAAAACCTGTATGTACACCCATGGTAACAGGATGCAACCTTAGTGCAAATGACGAATCAGTAGCAGTGCATCAACCAACCCACAGATATATGATTGGAAGTCTACTTTATTTGACAGGTACCAGACCAGACATCATGCATGCAGTAGGCATAGATGGAAGATTTTAGGCAAATCCAAAGGAAACTCATCTTCAGGTACTAAAGAGAATTTTCAAATATCTTCAAGGAACTCAAAATTATGGCTTATGGTATCCTAGAGATACAGATCTCACACTTCATGCTTATACAGATGCAGATTGGGTTGGAAGCCTGGATGACAGGAAGAGCACAAGTGTTGGTGCATTCTTTATGGGTTCCAGATTAGTATCTTGGTTCAGCAAGAAACATAGTTCGATTTCCTTGTCTACAGCTGAAGCAGAATATGTTGCTGCTGCATCTTGCTGCACTCAACTTCTTTGGATGATGCAGACCCTGCAAGATTTTAAAATCACTTATACACCACCTATCTCCATCCTATGTGATAATACAAGTGCAATTAGCATTTCAAAGAACCCTGCCATGCATTCAAAGACCAAGCACATACCGATCAAGTATCATTTTCTCCAAGAACAAGTGCTTCAACAAAAGGTCAAGTTGAAGTATGTTCCTTCTAAGGAACAAGTTGCTGATATACTCACCAAACCACTACCCAGGGAGACTTTTGAATACCTCAGGCAAAAGCTGGGGATTTTTGATGCATCATCTTGTTGTTGAATCTCATCTGTTGGTTGTACGCGACGTCTATACGTGGTATACGCGTACATTTGCTAGTTTATGGATTGGTTGCAAATCTATGGCACAGGTGCAGGGGCATTATGGTAGCACGAACATGGATGCTGATTTAAACATGGCTGCAATATGTCTCTATCTCTTTCATGATCGTTTATGGTGTTTTGGTGGATTCTGTTTCCTCTTTGCAGATCTGGTTTATAGTCAGGGGGAGCATGTTCTTAGGGGGAGCATAACCCTTTACCCTTGATGACAAAGGGGGAGAATGTTGTTGAGGATCTTGAGGTTACCATCAAGTCCAAAAGGGGAGATTGTTGGCATTATGATTCTGGTATGGCTCTATGATACAGGTGTTTTACTTAATGGCAACTCTCTCAAGTGGCAATGATCTGTTCAGGCTCTCAAAATGATGGAAATTAGGAGGCTCGCAGGTGAATGGTTCAAAAGGTACAGACGCCCATGTTCACCATGCAAGAGGCGCGGTCATACCCGCAGGTTACCCGTTCAGAAGGTGCGGACCCCAGTGCACACACTTCAAGGCGAGAAAGCGCGCTCACTTGGGGTTTCTTATGTTTGGCTCGTGGTATTTAGCCCGCCTTTTCTAACGCTATGGGTTTGGCTCGTGGTATAGGATCTATTTTAGCCCCGGTTTGGATCCCTTGTATTTGTTATTGATGGTTTTGTCCCATGGTGTGAATAAGGGCTTGACTATAAATAGGGAAGGAGATCACTTGGCTTCGGTATCTTTGAAAATTGAATATCTTAAGATCTGAAATTTTGGGTGATTGGTTTTAAAAGCTAGATCTAATTCAAGGAGAGAACTTAACTTAAGGAGAATCTATTGGAATGTCGTGATCTCTCGGGCGCATGAACAGATCTGTGGATCTGACTAACTGTGGCACATTGGTATACTGAAAATTTGGCCCTAATCAGAAGTTTGCAGGCGATCCAAAGGCGCAGTGCGTGGGTACGTAGCACAGTCAAAGGCGCAGTGCGTGGGTACGCAGCACAATTGAAGGCGCAGTATGGGGTACACAGTACAGTAGAGGGCACAGTGCGGGGCACACGCAGCGCAGAAAAGGACGAAGTGCGAGGTACGCAGGCGAGATGAAGGCACAGTGTGGGTCTACGCATAAAGTCAGAAGCAAAGGTGGGGATCTGAAGAAAAGTTCGCAGAGCAGAAGAACAACCAGTGCGGATCTACACAGTTCAGTCTCAGAAGAGTTGCGGATATACGCAGTCCCTTGTTGGTGAAGTTGCGGTCTTATCTTAAAACAATTGTTGATTCTCTTTTATGTATTGCAGCAAAGATTTGGGTTTAGATTGCTGGTATTCTTTCTGTTTACAGAATTTTGAAGAGTGGGTGATTCATTGGTTGATTGTATAAGGAGATTGGGTGTTTTTCATGTACTTGATGATTATTTGATGTTCATGGATCCAGTTTGAAAATTAATGAAACGTGGTCCTTAAAGGAGTAAAAGAGAAAAGGGGGTTGTAGCTCCCTTCCAGGAGAGACTAGAAAACGAGAGAGAGTTGTAGCTCTCTGCAGGTTGCAGCCTGCGTACTGGTAAAGGATTGCACCAGTACAAGATCATTGTAAAAGAAGTTTCTAATTGAAAGAAGATACTGACATATTGTAGCAGGTGGTTTTCACCCACATTTGGTTTCCACCTTATATCTGGTGTTCTTTGGTGTGACTATCTATTTTTCTTGTTTCATGCTCATTATTATATACAAGTTAATGATCAACAAATTAATGAAGGCATATTGAAAAGAATTTGATAATACTGATTCACCCCCCCCTCTCAGTATTATTTCCAACAAAACCTTTATCTCTTTCAACAAATTTTTTCACAAGAGAGTCAAACGTAATATCTTTGAGATTTACATTTGCTTTCAATGACTTAAGATAATTGGACTAAGTAGGATAAAGTGCCTTGAGAAAAGCAATAAGAGGAATATCCAATTCAACCTTAGTCGATTTGATATCATGCATTATAGATTTTACTTCGCATGCAAGAGCAAGAGGATCATCATTTTGTAATTCAAGAGTGAAGAGTTTAATCATGAGTTGAACAACTTCAAGTGTAGAATGTGACTCATAGAGTTCTTTTAGCTTTTGTAAGGCTTTGAAAGCAATTGAAAATGGAAAAATATGGTGACCCACCTCTTCATTTACAGATGTTGTGATTAATGCATAAGCTTTGTTGTTCTTATTTTCCCAAATGGCAAACTCTTTGTTTGAGGTACATTGTTCTAGCTCTTTGTCTCTGTCTCCAATACACACTCCTTTCCACAACTCATTGAAAATGAGGGTGTGTTTTATTACGTGGGACCACTAAGGATAGTTCTCTTTGCCAGTGAGAATTATTCCCACAAGAGATATGATTGAATGCATATTGTAAAAAAAACTTCTGCTGGCAAAAAAATCTGTGTACTATAAAAAATACTTCTGCTGGGAAAATGTGCTTCAAAAATAATGTAGCCCTGTTCTTCCTTCTTCATTTAATATACAAAGATCAAAACTATATTCTATGCGTATAGAATATCACCATTTGTTTTTTGTATTACAATATAGTTGCAATTCAAGAGAAATAATATCAACTACTGAAAAGCGAAAGAACACCTATCATAACTTGAATTTTGATGTAATTCAGAATTTTCCAAAAAAAACTTGGATGGATGCTTCTCTCATAAGTGAGTGGTCATATGCATGAAAGCTCAAATCATATGCATTACGCTTTGATACCATACACCATACTTATTAGGTTCTTCATAAATTTTAATACACAAAGGAATATATAAATTGTACCATAGTTATGGGTCCACCAATATTCATCCACACTATCACCAATGTGTAATAAGACTCATTGTGCATATGCCAAAAAATTTTCAACAAAGAATATGGAGAGGTGAGCCTCCAACCAGATCCATGATCTCACACTTCAATTGACAAAGAGGAACTAGTAAACTCCCTTCAATGCATATGAACAAGCACCATTCCATGCATAGCGCAACATACACCTATGTATAATTTCATGGCTTCAACAACATTCGGCTCTCACAATAACGTTCACAACATTCTGTGTAAATGCATCAAAGGCATCATACGAACATCACACCACACCGATAACTTTTAGAGTGGCTCAAATCAATGCAACAAGGTATCCCACAGAACAACGTTCGCATAAGAATTCAATGCATTTCTCACCGTATATTTTCATATGTCTAGATCGTGGTCACCAAATCACAACAGAACCCTTACCCCAACGGATCAGTTTGGACACTGACGCAGTGAGACAACGTTTGTATTGGAGACAACATTTTCAGTGGATTATAGGATACCAAATGTTTGCAGTGGAGACATCAATTTAAGTGGAGATAGCATTTTTAGTGGAGTATAGGAGAATATAGAACGTCTATGACACTGACGCAGTGAGACAGTGTGACAACATTTTTCGGTGGAGTATAGGAGAATATAAAACGTCTATGACACTGACGCAGTGAGACAGTGTTTGCAGCAGGTCTCTTGACAGAGGGCAAAGACTTGATAGAGGGCACAGACAATATCAAAAAAATTTATATGACACTGCCTCGGGAACGCTTCAGTCAACCAAGCAGAATATAGGAATGAAATTGACACTAGGGGTTACACAAAAAACTAATTTCAGGAGCTGGATTTGATACCATGTCAGACCAGGGAGTAACTCGTCAAAACAATTCATATATTCCATTTAGGTTGGTGTTTATTATATACATGAGGGAGAGACTAATCATTTCATCTCCTGGTGACTATTGATATTCTCTATTATTTATTTACATCATTTTCAGTTATTCACCCAATCTTGATGATTAGGCGTCAACAACATTACTATCACCATGCATTTTGAAAACATAAATACATATTTATTTATTTTACCGACACAATATTGTACATACAAGTTCTAACCAGAATATGGAGAAGTCAGTGAATGAGTACATTGTTTTGACCCAACCATGAGATCAATTTAAAACCACATCCCTCAGAGATTCAATATCACTTAATCCTTTCAATAGGTATATTTCTACCATTTCTTCCATTATATTTTTCCTATTAGCGGTGTCCCGCTTTTATGGGAAGATTTTTGTTGTTAAATCTTGTTTTATCTCTAGAAGTGCTTTAACTTTTCATATAGTTAGCATATTTCTCGAGTGAGAAGATCGATGGTTCTTTTTCTCCCATCCATTGAATCTTCACATATTGGAAACATTAGGTTCCCATGGAATTTATTCTCAATCTTACCTAACATTGAGATTGCAATTATCTCATTATTCAAGTGTCGCATTCAAGTAATTTTCATTCCAATTTAAAAAAAATAAAAATAAATAATAAACTTTACTTATTACATATCCATGTATATCTTGTTCATTTATACAATATATGGAAATAACATTTCAGACATTCACAATTTTATCAATAATTATTTGCCTGAGAAGCAAGCATTGCTAATTAATACCAAAAGATGAGGGATATCACAAAGTAAATATACTAAATTTCTATATATAAATTAAATTAAAATTATGCATTCTCCACCCGACTTATTTAATATTATATTTTTAACTGACAATTAATTTACATGTTATTGATTAATTATGCTTCATTTTACCCTTATTTCCTAGTCTCAGTCTATCCAACTTTACCCTTATTTCATAGCCTCAATCTATCCCATGTGAGATACTACCATAGTTACTAGTTTATTCAAACTGCAAGTTTCATAGATTCATAAGAATTATAACTTATATATTTGAATTAGAGTTGTGAGCCTCTCAATACTAACACATTTTTTTGGAAGTGTTGGTATAAATTAAGCAGATAATGAGGGTGTAAGTTTCATTAAAATTTGTCAAGATGAATAAATTTTCTAGTGTTATAAAATATTCTACTTAACACTCATTATATTATGTAATTTTTTAAAAGGTGAATAATTAGGACTAAAACAATTAATGTGAATAACATGCTATCAATCTTCATTTCTAGGGATTGCACTTAATAACCATCGCATTAAAAGTGATCTTCCATTAAAGGCTCCTCTAGGTTTAGGATGTTAAAGTGTTGAACTATTCTAAACTCTAGTTTATTTAGCTTGCTATTATATTGCCAAAACCTTTGTAAATATTATTCCTTATCAGGTATTCATTAAAAGCTTGCATAATTAAGATATTTTTGGAAATAAAATTTTGTGGAATAAAATTTTGTACTTCCCTCTAAATAAGAGATCACATGAAAAAGCAAAGGGTTTAGTTTAGCCACTCACTTGGTATGCCTAACTTGCTCCTAAAGTAAACACCTTTTGAGAAAGGAAAAAGAAAAAGCAGTAACTAGAGATTCAAAATATGAAATATATAAATTGATATTCGTGCCTTTCAGGCCATGAAAAAAATCTAAAGAAATAAAAAAATTATAAATTAAAGACATAACAAATATGAGTAGACTAGGAAGAAGGGTCTTAATATGAGGCCGCAACCTCGATCGAATCCTTGTTGCCATGACATGAATCGCCAGGAGGGATGCCTAGGTGCTTCTCAATGCACTCCAATTGGTGGTCCAAGCATCTCAAGTGTTAGCGTTGATGTTCCATGGAGACGAGAAAGTCCTCTTTGTGTGCATGTTGGTTCAATAAAACTTTTCCTAATAATATTTCCATGTTCCGATATAGGTACATCATGTGCATATATTGGTTGAAATGGCCACATGTGTGCCTTGTATCAAGCAGTCAATAAGCTAAATCAGTTATTACTTTCATGTTTTAGAGGAGTTGTTGTTGATTCGATGCTTCCCTTCAGTATGAGTGAGTTCTTTCTAAATAGGTGGGTGGGTTGACATCCCAAAAGTGGGTTGCTAACTCTTCAACTCAAAGTTTTCTATGTGTGCTACCTCGTAACCTCAATCTTGGTAGTATACAACACCTTTGTCAATACAAGCCTTTTAGTGTGGCATGGTGACTACACCTCAGGGGAAAGAATCCAAGTAATTGGGGACTAGCTATGCAACGTAGGACAAGGATAGACCATAGAAGGGGGACTTTCAAAATAGTTGAACAAGGATAGTAATCTCAGTTGAAGGGAGCAAAAGGACCATAACATGACAAGTTAAAACTGATTTTGTCGTAAAGAGAAAAGCTCCTTTAATTAATAATTTATAACAAATCATAAACTTTTCGTAAACAATTGCATAAGTACTATTTTTTATATTATTTTCATAAAACATACCATTAATTCTTCCATATTTCATTATCTTAGTTATAATAACAAAAATTCTAGTGATAAATAAAATAAAATAAAAATAATAATAAATTAGCTCTATAAATTATAGGTAAAAACTCACTAAATATAAAAAATAGATAATAATATAGAATAATAATAAAAATTAATAATATAAAACAATAAAATTAAATAAAAAATAGAAAATTAAATTAATTAATTAAGCACAAATAAATAAATAAATAAAAAGAAACAAATACATAAATTTAATTAATAACTTACTAAATAATAAAAATAATAATAATAGTAAATTTTAGTTAATAAACTATTCGTAAATTAAATATCATAAAAAATAGTTAATTAGAAAAACATAGTAATGATTAATCAAAAAAAAAAAAATTATAAAGTAAGAAACATAAAATTAATTATAGAAGAAAAAAAATAAGAAATAATTTATCCTTTAAACTATTAATGAATGAATTAATTAATCAAATTATAAATAAATAATATAAATATAATAAACAATTAATAAAGAATAAATAATTGAATTAATTAAATTTTTAATCAAACAATTATTTAGTATTAAAAAATTATAGACATAATAATCAATTCTATAATAATAAAATTAATCATTAAGTATCCCCTGAATAAATTAATTAAAAAAAAATAATAATAATAATTAAACAAAAATAGTTTGATTAATTAATTAAATAAAAAAGAGCCGACCTATTTTTTATTTCTTTTGTTTAATAACTTATATATATACCCTAACTATAGCTCTTGGATACATAATTAAGATCTTAAGAATATCTATTGACACATCTTCCCCTGATGATGGACTCACTTGGTAGTTCGAAATATTGGGTTCACAAAACTCTACAACAGGTCATTCCTCCTCTATCTAAAACTATCCTCACCTATATAGATTCATTATTTAACAATTATGATGATATCAAAATATTCTAGAACACATTTCTTAAGTGTTACAAAGCAATATTGACATTGAAAAAATAAAATTAGATTTCATTATGTTCTTATCACTCTTAATGTCTAAATAAGACTCTTTTGGAAGCCACCCTCACAAAACTCCTATACTCAAGTCTATTTAAGGTTGGAGTTTTTCACTTGATCAATTATGACGAAATTATTGCCCCATCCATAAAAACTTAATAAAAATATTATGTTTTTTAAATTATTAATTTAAAACTCTCTGTTTTATCTCAACTAATTAAATAAACATATGACATGTCATTTTGGGATGGTATATATAGTATAAATAATTACAAATATGTTTTATGAGGATAAATTAAAATGACCAAATTTCTTTATATCAGTCACACAATTATGATAAAATTAAAATTAACAAAATGAGTCATATAATCTCAATCATAATCTTTAAAACTTACATCAAATAACAGTTTTGATGATATCATTGGAAATAACTAATTTATTTTTTAATGTTGATTTCGAAATTCCTATAAAACATTATTTTAGGCCATTCACTTTCGAAGTAATACTGTAATATATACGAGTCATTAGACATAATAAAAAAACCGAAACCTTACTTACCACTCTGCGCTGATGTTCCCTAGCTTCGAGGTTCGCTTTGTTCATTGTCAACGTAACCTAGCCACGTAAGAAGTCAATTGAGGTTAATCTATTCATCTATGGTGAACGATACAACATTCAGTTAATTGCCATGCACAGGATCAGTTCGTCACATCGTGTGGTCTGACTGAGCGACATGCCTTAGATGTTCATGCAACACTCCCAATCTCCAACACTACAGAATAATAGCCGCCTATCACAGCTGAGCGTGGGGTGAGGGAATAATTCGTTCCCACCTCCCAAAGCATAAATTTATTCGCACCTCATAAAGCATAAATTATTCATAACGTGTTAGGAGCACAACCGTCTCAATTTGTGCGCCTCAGGTGAGGCAATTTCGATTCCATGCACAATGACAACATCGTCTCTGTAATTTAACGGAGGTCAATGCCCCTTCCACACCCATGCCCATGTGAAAGGACATGGACATCACAGATGCGGGCAACCACAAGAAAGTGAAGCATCACAGTTGTATATTGTTTTATTGCTCTTCGCTCTGACCTCTCCTCGTCTTGAACTTTCGCTTAATGTCCTTTGAAACTATAAGGGATGTTGAAAGGAATCCCCCGAAATACCAAAACCTTACGTCTCTATTGATTTGGATATCGAATCTTGGCTCTTCAAGTTTTCGATACGCATTTTAATAAACATGGAGGCAACTGCCTAAGGGCGTAGAATCACAGTTCGCATATATCACACACAGTGCAAAGCAGAAACTCCAGATTGCTCTTTCTCCTCTCCTTATTTTTATAAGCGCATCTTAATTCTTCATCTTTCTAATCACATTTTAGTTTTTCATCTTTCCAACATTTCCCTCTCGGGAAGACTAAGAATTACAACAAAAAGAAATATTCACACAAGTAGATATTTTTTTTGTTGTTCTAAAAATTCATAGTTTGTTGTTAGCTGTCTCTTTTCTTCAACTCTAACATTTTCATTAATAAAAATAGACTACACATAAAATAATAGAATTTGACATCCTAAGATACTTGAGAGTTATATGTTTTTAATTACATTATGGAGTAATGAAACGGATGTCACACGTGTTTTATTGGGAGAGTGAATTTAAAAGAGAGGGTAGCCTCCAAGAACAGAAACACTAATTGAAAGAAAGGTGATCTGTGAGCATTAGAACGTATTAATAATAAAACAAAAAAGCTTGATAAGGTAATGCACCACATGAATATTGAGTTTGGCTTTGGAGGTTGACATCCACTACATGAGTTGTTGTTGAGGAAACAAGTATTAAGTGAGTGTTTCGGCTCTACAGAAAATGCTTATGCAGATAGAAGAATACCTTAAAATTAATATTTCCCGGATTTGTTTTAAATATGAATTTGGGTACAAAAGCATGCCTAGTAATATAACTACATTTTAAAATAACCAAATAAACAAATGGAAATATAAATGAGTAGAAAAATTAGTCAATGGTATAACTACATTTTAAAATAGTTAAATAAGAAAAAGATGGAGAAAAATCTTGGCAATATAAACACCTAATTCTTTGATTTGTATAGTTTGTCACAACAGATCTAGTAAAACTATATTTAAGAATTTAAAATATACACTATTAAAGTTTTATTTATCTTTATATTTTTGGATCTATAAATTATTGTTAATTTTGTATGCATGACAATTAAAATTATGAAAAAAATAGAGAACAAAGAAATAAAAACTCACAAACCATTATTTGAAGCAAGAGATGACCTGAGAAACCCTTTTGGGAGAAAACCCAGCTCGAAGGTGAATTCTCTCTAATCTCATTCTCTCAATAGAAAATGGCTATATGTAGAAATAAGTATGACATGCGGCCCACATTCTACTATAATGTGAATCCTCTTTGTGTGCTCTATATCCTATTACTCTCTGCCATTTTTTCTCATCTATGTAACAATGCACTTGAAAAGAATGGAACTTGTTTTCCTCCTAGTGGCTCGGTTATAACATAAACCCATAGCCTACTAATGGTTAGGTTTGAATGCCTAAATTGTTAAGAAAAGTTACAATATGGACTCATCTACAGTCGTATTCACCATAATCACGTGACATCCCTTCAAATTGTGGAGGTGAAAACAAGAATCTCAACTTCTAAGTGACATAACTTTTGCATAAGGACTATGATTGAGGTTGTTATTTCGTTATTGGAAAGGTATCTATGTGTGAAATATGAAACAAATGGGAAATTCTAAAGTGGTATAATTTTCCCCCAAAAACACTATTTGATTCCTTAAAACACTCCTAGTAGGTTCCAAACCTTGATTTGTGAGACCAGGTCTCACTTGTAAAAATCGTATTGTGAGTTGATTTCTCTACTTTTTCAACTCTAAAACCATCAAGATTGATGAAAAAAATATAATCATCGAATACGGATCACACCTCCCCATTTTTGAAGGCTTCTACTAAATGAGGTGAGGAAAATTTTCCTTTGCCTTCTCTTGGGTGTACCATTTATCTTGTCTTGGGAGTTATCCTTTCAATCCAATCTACCAAGGGTCATGTCGCCCCCCTTCTTATATTTATGGACCTCTTTTGTAAAAAAGTATCTTCTATGGACCTCATCTACAATCGTATTCACCATAATCACATGACATCCTTTCAAATTGTGAGGTGAAAACAAGAATCTCAACTTCTAAGTGACATAACCTTTGCATAAGGACTATGATTGAGGTCATTATTTCGCTATTGGAAAGGTATCTATGTGGAAAATATGAAACAAATGGGAAATTCTAAAGTGGTATAATTTTACCCCCAAAAAGCATTGTTTGATTCCTTAAAATGCTCCTAGTAGGTTCCAAACCTTGATTTCTGAGACTAGGTCTCACTGGTAAGAATCGTATTGTGAGTTGATTTCTCCACTTTTTCCACTCTAAAAGCATCAAGATTGATGAAAAAATATAATCATCCAATATGGATCACACCTCCGCATTTTTGAAGGCTTCTACTAAATGAGGTGAGGAAAATTTTCCATCGCCTTCTCTCGGGTGTACCATTTATCTTGTCTTGGGAGTTATCCTTTCAATCCAATCTACCAAGGTTCATGTGGACCCCCCTTCTTCTATTTATGGACATCTTTTGTAAAATAGTATCTTCTATCAACTCTCCCTGACCGTCTGGTGTTAAATGCTCCATAGACGGTTATATATTTTCCTCTTCTTAATCTAACATGGAAGGCTAATATAACTTTAGATTCTCCACGTTCACAACTTAGTAAATGCACTTGTATGGGGGTAGACCAAATATGTAAGAATTATCTCCCACCTTTCCTATCATCTCAAAGGGAATATATTGCAAATCCCTGATTTTCATTACCAGACCCTATGACCCCTTTATGTTCAACTGCAATTATACTTTGTCTTCCACTTTGAATGATTTTTGTATTTTGTGTTCATGATGCCTTTCTTTTTCATTTTCTTGTCACTTATATAATGTCCCATGTACATATATATGACATGTATGATCTTCTCAACAAATTTTCCATCCCTCAATGCATCCCTTATAAGATCACCCCTCCCTCCTCCTTGATGCCCATATGCAATATTGAAAGGTGAAGGTAGAAAATATCCAAAAAAAGTTTCAAATGGGGACTTACTAGTAGAGGTTTGGACTACTTTGTTATAATAATGATGTATATATACCATATTTTCACCCTAGGTCTTAGGATGCTTCTGATTATAACGCCTCAAAAGTTGTGTCAAAGTCTCGTTGGCTACTTTTGTTTGCCCATTTGTATGAGGATTGGAATTATGTATACCTCTTCAACTTCGTTTCCATATGCTCCCATGACGTAGCAATGAATGAACTGATAATTATTGTATCCCTATTCGAAACAATGCTCCTTGTTATCCCAAATTGCACCCAAACATACCCAACGAACAATTTTGTTGCTTTATTCCCATTGATGGTCTTCTTATAGGGCATGAAATAACATACCTTTCTTAACTTATCAACAACCACAAATAGTTAGTCATGTGACTTCCTCATTTTTGGTAAACCTCCCACAAAGTCCATGGAAATACTTTCTCATAGAAGATTCGTATAGGTAAGTGATGATATAGACTCGATTCCTTGTTAGAGGATTTTTGGTACAACAAAACATGTGTTCTCTTATGAACCTAGCTATTTTTTCTTGCATCTTGTGCCAATATATATACCTCTGCATGTTGGTCATTGTTTTCTCTACACTAAATCTTGTTGCAACCTTGAAGGTGTGAGCCTCTGTAATCAGATAACAATTCTGACCGTTAGGAGCACATAAATTATCTAAGTTATAGAGTCACTTGTCCTAAAGATGGTAGTCAATGGTGCATCACCTTCATGCACATGAATTTGCTTCTATAATAATTGAAACACCTCCCTAAAGTACTCATCCTATGAATATGCCTATATGTATGCATCATTGGTGAATGGCTCCATGTGCATCAGAGTTCCTAAAGTTGTGATCTTTGATGTGGGTTTTCTTGAAAGAAAGTCATCTAAATTGTCTATGTTGTCCTTATTATACTAAATCACAGAATGAAACTTTTGTAGAAATATCATCCACTTGTAGATGTATGGTATCTTGTAGTTTACTTTGGGCCTGCAAGGAATTTGTGGCTGGTGATTTGTGTGGAACACCATCACTCTTCCCATGAGATAGTGCTTCCATTTCTTCACAACTTACACTAGGGAATAGAGCTCCTTGTCGTGAGTAGGGTACTTAAGAACTTCCCCATGGAATACTTCAAAATGGTACCATATAGCCTTTTCTCTGCACATCAAGAAATCTCCCATAACATATTCACTCGCATTTGTCTCCAATTCGAAGGGTTGCTGAAAGTTTGGTAATTCCAAAACTAGTGCTTCATTGGTCTTCTTCTTTAACCCTTTAAATTCCCTCTACTGGCCATTCCCCACTAGAAAACCTTACCACTTACTATTATATCATGGAGTGGCATTGTTAGCACCGAAAATGAGGCTATGAATTTCCTCAAGTATTGTGTTACACCAACGAAACTCCGAACCTATGAAACATTAGTAGGCACAAGTCATTTCATGAATGGCTCCATCTTGGCATGATCTGTCTTCAAATATACTCCCCCTATCACATAACCTAGATTAACCAAATATTGTTTTACAAACTCAAACTTCTTCAGATTTTCTAGCAGTTGTTACTTCTTCAATGTCTTGAACTCTTACGTAAAAAGTGTGATGTGTTCCTCCTAGGTAGCACTATATACCAGTAAATAATCCAAAATCCGAATAGATAATAAGAAATTAACCTATAAAAGGGTGCAATATATCATTCATTAACCTCATAAATGTATTTGGTGCATTACATAGGCTAAATGGAATTACAAACCACTCATACAAACCCTTATTATCTTCTTCTTTGACTCGAACTTAGTGATATCAAAACTTTAAGTCTAGCTTGGTGAAATATTTCATTTATTACAACTTATCTAGCAAATCATCTATCCTAGGAGGGGGTACCTTTTGTTGAGTGTAATTTTTTGCAACACAATGTAATCAATACACATATGCCATGTCCCATCCTTCATGGACACAATGATGATGGGTGAACCACATGGTGATGTACTTAGTTGAATGACACCCTATTCAACTAGTTGTTGCAACTTTTCCTTCACCTCAATTGCTTTGATAAAAAACTACTTGTACAACCCAATGTTTGGAATTGGGGAGTCTGGTAATAGTTTGATCTTGTGCTCCACTTCCCTCTTATGTGATAACCCTTTAGGTTCATGGACTACAACATTATTTCCGAGTAGAAACTCTTCTATTTGTTGCTTATTTTTCCTAATTCACTCCTCCAAGAATTAATTTCCTTTTACAAACTATTTTATAGGTTTAGTTTCTCTTAAAAACAATAAAACAGACTTCTTGTTGGAACCGATCAATTCCTTAGCTTGGTTGGGACTTACTAACAAAATGTTTGACTTTCTTTTTGCATGTGTTGATGGTGAATGATTTTCCATCCTTGACGAGTCGATATTGGTTGGATATTTGCATAAATATTGCATATCACATGTACATGTATAGAATTCAAAACAGGAATGCACATACATCAATGGAAACTACATGTAGTTCTACTTCATTAATAAAATCAACATTGATGGAAACTATGATTTTGCATTATTTTGTTTCCTTAATTTCGACATCCTTATTTACCTATCATAAATGATCTTACCGCATTGGTTTGCAACGATGAAAGAGATGGTAGTAAGCGGGGCTGCCTCTGGTATCCTGTACAACTTATTATCCAAAGTAATAATCACATAGCAAGGTTTAGACTCATATACATCATGTTTCTTCCACAAGTATGGTTGTCCTAACAATATATCAGAAAACTCAACAGGAGCAATGTCACATAGTCCCTCATCTGTGAAGGGCTTGATGTTATAGGGAAGGCAACACTGCTGGATGACGCAAAGATCTGATCATTGGTGAAGCCATCCAATGGTGTATGACTGTGGATTTGATGTAGTATTCAGGCCCAACTACTTCATGACATATGATGAAATGAGTTTCTTTTGGCTCTTGATGTTGACAATGAACTATAGGGGAGAACCCTTCACCCACATATGTGAGTCCAAGTGGTGTTCCCACTCCTCTCGATCTTCAGGCTCAATTTTCTGGGTCTTTCTGGTAGGAATGGTGGAACTAGGCTCCACAAATATGATTTTCTTCCCTTTGTTAGTTCCATTTTCAGGTTTTGATTCAGAGTTGGAACCTGTGTTTGATTCAGAAGCCTTTGTCTTGGGCACTAGTGACTGCTTGGCTCGACACTCACTTGTATTGTGAGTGGAGCGCTTATGAAACTCACATAATTTTCCCATGTCCTTCTTCATCTTCATGGTGTTGTTCTTTTCTTGCAGCTTAGACGGACTGTCTTGGGTAGCCCCACCTTGGCTTGGTCCCTTGTTCTGTGGTTTTTGGCACCTTTTTCGTTCTTTGGATTCGCACATCCAAAGTCTTGGTTCTTCTGTTTAAACTTCGGCTTAATTTTTACAATGTATTGATATGATGTGGCAAGTGAGGAAATGTTTAGGAACTCCATCTCATGCTGGATGTACTTGTGTAGGTAGTCACTGTACTTGAGCACCAAATTCCTCTTAGTATGATTGATACCTAGCTTTGTACGAAGGGTATGGAAAGTATTTATGAACTATGGAACATCTTGGTCCTTTCCCTTCCATAGCATGCTCCACTTTATGTATTTATATTCATAGCTCCCTACACGATAACAATATTCCTTGATGGCGTTGTGGAAATAATTCCAAGTGGGTGCAATTAAAAACACCGAGGGTTCACTCTTGTCTTTTTTTCACAGTAGGTTTCCCACCATTCCTTGATGTGCGGGGTGGCTTTGTGGAGTGCAAATGTAATCTTTCCCCAATTGAAAAATTCATGAACTAAAACATATCCTACCAATACATTTAACCATTTATCTACGACGTCTGCATCTATCAATCCTTCAAATCTGTCAATATTGAATCTAACTTGTACCTTAAAAGGAGTGGTACCTCTAGAGTGGCTATTAGATGAAGATGGATCGCCTGTGGGTAGTCGTTGAAGGATTTGGGAAAAGTTATCCATCATTACATCCCTCTATTGCCTGAGGTCTTTCTTGAGAAAAAAAATTGAAAGGATATATTTCTCCCTAATTTTTCTTTTCTTCCTCGATGGGAGGTTGTTGTGCTTTGCAAGGCTGATCCTGCAATGATTCAAATAGATCGAGCCCTAACTCCTTATAGCCTAACCTCGTTGGGGACATACGAAGAAAAATATATAAAGAACAAACTGCTCTAAGACCACTGATCTAAACTTAAACAAGATTACAACAACTTACAGATATAATCATAAACACAAAGATGCAATAGAAAAACACTTCATTTCATTGATTGAAAATTATTGAACAATGCTTACAAACAGAATGGAAAAAAGATAGCTCGATCCATGTTAGCTTATTTATGAGAAGAGATGTGGTAGCTACATGCCTCTGAACTAAGTTACAGTGAGGCTCAAGGGCCTTTTTATTATTGAAAAATAAGAGAACCCTGAACAAACAAAACCATAGCCCAAGGAGATGTAACACTAAGAGTTCATGGGGCTCGTTGGGGTTAGTTGGGAAGTCAACTTCCCAGGGTCATAACTTGGTCATATTATCTCTTTTTGACATGTATGATACCTCGTTGGAGATATCTCTCTGAGGAGTGTAGTTATTGATAAAATGTCTTTTGAAATCGTCGAAGAAATTTTTCCAAGGAAACATCGTTTAGGCCCTCAAAATGGCTCAGGAAGTTTAGGACCCGAAAAACTGCCAAAAATAATAAAGTGTGATACAATTAAAGAAACAGATGAAATTGACTAGGGGGTCTAGGTCGAATAGGTGGGTGGCCACCAATATCCACCTGGATCATTCCTAGCTCCTTACGAAGCAATGGCCCCCCTTACATGCAGAGGCTCCATGAGGTGAGGGAATTTCTGTTGAACATGGTCCCTTGTGAACCACTTTCCCTGGTGAAGGAGTTAGCATGCTTTAATAACCCAATATAATTGTAGCCTCCATTGCCGAGTGTTACTGATTTGTGTTTCCATGATCTGATCAGTTGTGGCATGTTCCATGCAGTCTAGGTTGAGCTTTATTGGTGTGAATTGTTCTGCAATCTCAGATGTGTCCAACAATTGTGGAAAGTATGACCGAAGGCAATCTACATTGAACACTGGGTGTAAACTAAGGAACTTTTGGATGCTAAACTCGAAGGCATTGCCACTGATAGCCTTAGTGATGGTGTATGAACCATATCAGAGTGGACAAAGCATGTGATGAGGTCCAACAAGGTGCTCCTTTTGTAAATGTAGCCAAACTTTATCGCCGACCTTGAACTTGTGCATGGTTGTTCTTTTACATAGCATTGGATTTGTCCAATATATCCTAGACCTAATAGAGGATGTTTTGAATGCATTCAATGAAGCTATTAGCCCTTTCAACTTTGGACTACATGTGAGCTGAATCTACCTGAGTCACCACAAATGGTATTGCCACATCAATGATGCATAATGACTGAAATCACAGCCCTACCTAAAAGGGGTTGTCGCATGTTGTGTGTGGAGAGCTTTGTTGTAGCTTTGTTCGACATAGTGGAGACTTTCATCCCATGTGTGTGGATGCTTTGAGTTGTACATGCACATAATGTGTATGATCATCCTGTTGACAACCTGTATTTCGCCATTAGTTTGGGGATGGAAACTTGTGGACTAAGTAAGTTTTGTATGCAGCGTCGACCATAGACTTGACCAAAATGCACTCAGGAATTCGTTGTCCTAATCTGAGATAATGGATTGTGGGATCCCAAAGTGTACCCACACTCACTCAAAGAAGATCTTAGCAGTGGTCTCTTCCATGATACTCTTCTTGCAGGCCGTGATGATGGCCATCTTAGAAAATCTTTTGACGACCATGAAAATGCAATCGATGTCATGCTTAGTAGAAGGAAGGCTTGACATATTATCCAGAGAGATAGATTCCCAAGGCCAAATAGGAGTAGGTAGAGGAGTATATAGGCCTTGCTTCTTCATGGTTGGTTTGGAAATGGTGTAGGTGCTGCAAGATCTAATGTACTTTCCTACATCCTGATGAAGTTTATGCCAATAAAAACACCTCTGCAATACCACGACTATTTTCTCTACTCTGAAATACCCAATGACCTGACTTTAGTGTGCCTCCAAAATGAACTTGGCATGCTCACTTGAAGGAACACATATGTGTCCCAAGTGGGATAATAGTGCATCCTAAAGGTGAAAATTTGGAACTTGCTTCCCTTCTAGGAGTGTCTGGTATATGAAGCCAAATTCTGGATTTCTCTTGTAGAGATGTAGCCACCCGATGTCTCATTCCCACAAGAGTCAAGCAGAGTGACTACTGTCATGATCAGTGGTCGCCTGAGCCAATGAACGACATTATTGGTGCTTCCCTTCTTATATTTAATGTTCAAATGGAACTGTTGCAGATAAGTGAACCATTTTTTATGGCAATCATTCTGCAACTTCCCTTTGTGTCCGTATGAATTGTAGAGGCTGGTGGTCTGTGGATGACCATTTCCTTCCCCAGAATGTAATGCTTCCATTGATGATAGGCCTACACAATGGAATACATTTCTTTGTCATAAGTGGGGTACATTAGGATTGTGTAGGAGAGTGTCTTACTCTAGTAAGCCACTAGATGCCGATTTTGACTAAGAACAACACCAATAGCATAGTCGAATGTGTTGGTTTAGAAGGTCCTAACCCGGGTTCAAAGTTATGTTTTCCAAACCACTCCTTATAGTACTAGCCCTTTAGGCATCAAGTAGCAGAGCGCATACTGAAGTCTAACCCAAAGCAGTATGGGGGGATGTCGAAACCAAGTTTCTGCACCTAAAGAGTGTTGTGATTTCATTTTATTCCCTAAACCTTCCTTTGCACAGATTGATAAACCCTTAAGGCCTATTGATATAACTTATATTCATCGACCTCTAAACCTTCGTAAGGATCTATGATTGTCTTTCATAGACCCTAAACAACTGAATCAACCACTTATGTGCTTCTGTAATTACCCTTAGTTCTGTATTTACCCAGATCAGCTTAAGTGTTGGATAAATTTAGCATGCATTAAGATATCCTTCGTGTAAATAAATACTATTACTTGCATTCTTATAAAAATGTAAAATATTCTAAATCGCGCATCAATACAATGTTAAATCATAACCCCATTATTCATCATAACATAAACACATTCATTAATAACAAAAGTAGATAGACAAAGCATAGATATTTATGGAATAACCTCTTTATTCATACTTTAGTTCTTCTTATAGACTCAACACTACCCTATGAACTCAGCTGCAGCAGTCCGCACACTCAACTACGGACTCTACTCTAGGCCTCTACACACTCAACTGCAGATCCTTTCTTCTACTCTAAGACTCTTTGCTCTTCACTTCTACTGACGCATTTCATTCATTGATCTCTCTACTACTATCTGCCTTAGACTCTCTAAGACTCTCCTTTTTATATAATCCCATGTTCCATGGACCATGCGTAGATCTACTAAAGCCGACACAACTTACATTAAAGAAGGGAAAAAACATTTATGACACTTTACTATCTATGCGCTATGTGACCACAACTTGCGGAGACTTTACACTTTACATAACAAAAACTTGGTCTTTCTGCCCTAAAGCTTAGGCTCTTGCCCCAAAATTGACCACAGGGGACCCTGTCCTAACAGGCCCCCAAAAAGAATATCATGACTCACCGTCGAGTCACTCTGATGGCATAGAGATCTTACTACGAAGACCTCCAAGCTTGACTTGCACCACTGCTACCTTAGCCATGCTCTGCATGGCTACTTGCTTGATCTGGTCCACCAACAGCTTTGTTGTTGGTCCTACACAATCTTCCTTTATCTTTTGTTTCGTCCTTTGTAGGCCCGCCAGCTTATCTTTAATGGTAGCAGAGATAACATAAGCCTTGTCCAGCTAAGGCCCAAATATAGCCTTGAGGACCACCTCTTTTCATTGCACTGCCTCCACCTATAAGAGCAACTACTTTTCCTCATGCAGCTTAGCCAATCACTGTGATATAGTGATGGTGCATGTTATAGCTCTTGCTTTGTCATACTGATGCTATAATTCAGGGGCTTCTATGTTCAAATTCTACAGATTAGGATCTTCCTGCAGAGTCCTAACGACCTACATAGGCTGCTCAAAGAGAGCAATGCAATCCGCCACCACAACATCTACTGTTGCAACTGCATCCTTTACAGTTGCCTCATGTTATTCTCTGATCTCTGGTGGAGTTGAAGGCTTTGAAATCAACTCAAGCTTAGTGATTTTAAGGTCCAGTTCAAGCTAAACCTTGGCCATCTTTGTCTTTGCATTACACACACTTGCAGCCAACTTTCGAATCTTAGCCTCCAATGGTACTTATTTGGGTATGTACAGTTCTAGAATAGTTTTGCATGCCTTAGCTACCATGGCTACAGTGCACTCACTCTACTCCTGAACCTTCTTCCAAGCTTCTAGTGTTGCCATATTTGCAACGAACATCTGATCATTGTTGACTTTCAACTCACCGATTAAGCTCAGCGCGTGCTACTCATGGGCCCTAATTTTTGCAATCACACCTGCTTGTAGCGTGTGAAGATATTCACTGGGGTGCACAACCAACTTGAGGCCAAAATTCCTAAAAGCACTGACAGTAGCCTTATCAGCATCTTCCTCGATGCTCAGAGCTCCATCAGGAAAACTAGTTGATGTCATGCTGCTCTACCCTACAGCTTACTCGAGTCGATTTGTTTGGATCTGCAGCTCGTGCATACCCGACTATATAGCGACCATTTCTTTCTTCTGCTGCTACTCAAACTGCTACAACAGTTCTACTATAGTGTCCCTTACCTTGTCACGAATATCATCAAATTCACCCTCTGTCAAGGTGACTAGATCTAGCAATGACTTGAAGGCTTTGGCATTCTTACGTTGTTCCACCTTTTACTATTCCCTATGTCGCTTTACCTGGAAAGGAGTGCTCTCCTCATCTCTGCTGCCCTGTTTTGACTAGTCATCTTCCTTCATTTGAGGTGAAGGAGATTTCTGACTTCTGTCAAAGTCACACTCTTCCTGCTCTACTTTTTCTTTTGTATCACGCTTCGCTTCTATGCATGCCTTCTCCTTATTCTCCTTCTTCCTCTTTTTGGCCAACTATTGAACCTTCTATTGGGCTTCTTTCTTTTTCTCCTTTTTTGTGGACTTGCTAGTCTCATTGGCCAAATTTGATGGTGTGTGCCAATCTGCTGGCCATCACTTGAGGACCTCCACAATTGCATTATTTGTAGCCACGTAGGGGGGATCATAACAATTTTGATCTGAATCCTTCAACACCCAGATGTAAACATGGTGGAAGTCTGCTTTGAACTCCATGTACGTAGATAGCTGCTCAAATACGGTCAATGACAACTGTGACTTTCAGTTGATGGCTGTGCAGATGCTTGCCTCCATCACTATCCAAAATATTTTTCTTTCTCGAACTTGCACAACATCCTTTGCTGCCAATAAAGAAGAAAACTTCATTGCTTCTGGTAAATCTCTCTCGATTGGAGGAGACTGGTT
Source organism: Pinus taeda (assembly GCA_000404065.3). Taxonomy (NCBI): domain Eukaryota; kingdom Viridiplantae; phylum Streptophyta; class Pinopsida; order Pinales; family Pinaceae; genus Pinus; species Pinus taeda. Next base: position 25,426 of record APFE031183977.1, read on the forward strand.
ATCCTCCAGTAACTCCCACATGACCAACACAATTGATAGTAATATCAACAAATAATGGAGTCTTTCTTTGATCCTGTGCTTCTCTGGAGTTCGTGAGGAACTCACTGCATAGGTAGCATGCCAAGTTGAATTCTACACCCTTTATGCACTGAGCTACTAATGAAATGACTAGTAACAAAACCTCATCAGCATGGCACTTTCTCATCACTTTGCCAACCAAATTTTGGGTGGCCACCTTCACCACGGGGTTAGTAATACTGGAAGTAGAATACTGGCACGCTTTCTTGACAAGTTTGAACTTTTCCTTCATCTTCTCGGAGAGTTCACGCTCGTGCGTCTTTCTACCAAATTCCTTGGCCAGATTCAGTCTTGAATGGGTGAGTAATGCAGTCCTATGGATCATCATATCAGTGATTGGTATCGGCTCACTCAACCACAGGCACTCGTCATGCACAAGGCACAACAACTGCTTAATGACTTTCAAGTCTATAGGGGCGTGGTGGTAGTGAGGCACCCATAGTAGGTTCAACAACCCTGCCTTGTTTATCCCATGAATCCATTCCATCGACTCTAGTGCGGTGACATGAGACTCCTTGTAGAACACTAGCTTCATGAAGGTATCGATAGCTAGGTGGGGGAACCACTCGATGTCCCCCAAATCCCAATCTTCAAGATTCAGATGTGGGATGTGTGCCAAGCATAGACCTTCAAAATTTATATTTTCTGGAAGTAGGGGTGTGTTCAGGAGGAATTGTCCCTCATCTAGGTCCTTTGGGACCTTCACCTTGCCCTGGCATCAAGGGATATACTCTAATAGCTTCGAAATAGGGACTAACTCCTCAATATCTATGTCTTTTGCACCATCCTCAACATCCAAGTTGACCACTTTTCCTTTCTCCTACGCGGTTGCATTTTCCTTTCTCTGAGCCTATGTGGTCACATGCTTCCTTGGTGACTCATGCACTGACAACATCTTCTTTTGGTTATCCTTCTTCTGCATGGGAACCTCTCCCATCAGCGTAGGCTTCGACCTAAGCAACCTCAGCGCCATGGCACTACTGCGAGAATATCCATACTCACGACCTTGGGGGCAGCTCCCTCAGAGGTGACAGTGCCCTCGGTACTAGTGGTCTCATTTGGTGCAGACATGAAACTGTTAATGAGGTTCTAATCGAAGTCAGACATAGGGCTTGCAAGAAAATTCTCAAATAGCTCATGCAACAAACAACATAACTCAAAAATTCTCAGAGGTAATGTGTTTCTCACTGGACAACCACCTGTAATTTATAGGCAATTTTGAATTAAAATTTGACCGTACCCCCAAAAACCTGTCTAGAAATGTGAGATTGGCGGTAGATTTTCAAGGACTTGACACTTGATTTCAACCTTAAATGCCTTAAAATAAGGTAGCCCACTCCTCCTAACTACCTTTTGGAAGCCAAATCATCAACAGTGATGGCAACGATCACTTTTCGCCTGCGTTTCATGGTCTCCACCCCTATAGTGCAACTCCCTTCGCACTTTTGTTGATACCGTGACATCTTCCTATTCCATGCAAACCTCTGACTGCACAGCTATATAACCCGGGTAGTGTAGTTTATAGTCCCACGCCTTGTTGTAGCTGCTTGGACCACTAAGGTGGTGCTACCGTCATATAGTCATTTGGTTAGATCCCTAGTGTACGGCTTCAATCGACTTCCATTTACCTCTCCCAGAAATAGATTGCCATCGAATTTCACAAGCTGAACTGCTCCACCATTGGTAATCTCCTCGATCACATATGGCCCTAGTGAATGCCTCTGAAATTTTCCTAGAAACATATCAAACTTGCTATCATATAATAAAAATAAGTAATTTACCTTGAAGTTGCGCAGTTTGATGTGTCGATTGTGCGATGCCTTTTCGTGCTCTGTCTAAACTTGTTGATGGAATCTAGCGAAGATTTTATCTTCCTCTAGCTCTGTCAGTTGCGTGAGCTACTCTTCTAAGGCCCTATGGTCTGCCATACATGCGAATGCCATAATGCATAGACTAGGCACAATGTATTCCATCAACATCACTACTTCTACGCCATAGACCAGCCTAAAAGTTCTCTATCCAGTCAACCTCTTACAAGTAGTTCTATCGCCCATAGCACCACTAGTATGCGCAAGTCCTAATCATTCCTCGATGCATTGAAAACCTTTGTTAGCATGTTCTCCAATATCTTATTAAATGATTTTACCATCCCATTGGCCTAAGGATGATATGGCATCCTTTTCTAATGATAAACTTGGAATTCTTTCGTCAGTGCGATGATCGTTTCATTGAGGAAGTGTGTACTGGGATCACCCATCAAAATCTTCAGGCAACCAAACCTAGTCAACACATATTCAAATAGGAACTTTTTTGTTGTTCCCCTTGTATAGTCCTTTACAGGTTGCACCTCCACCCATTTGGTCAAATACTCATTCGCGGTGATCATATACCACGCACTAGTCTTCTTTCCTGGAAGTTGAATTGGTCCTACAAAACCAATCGTCCATTTCTCAAATGGCTGCAATGATATCTACAGGTTCAAAGGTAGCTCATCCCTCCACAATGGTTTGCCTCTCCTCTGACATGCATCACATACCCTAGAATACGCTTTGGAATCCTTATCCAATATTGGCCACCACAACCTAGCGCGTAAAATATTCTACGTTGTGGCCTTTCCTGCATAATGGGCTCTCGTAGCTCCTCCATGAGCTTCAGCTAGGATGTTTTCTGTTCAAAATTAGGCACATAACACCATATTATTTCATTTGATCCCATCTTATACAAGTGACCTAATTCCTTCTTCTATTGACTAGTGTACCCCTCTAGAGTTATTCTTGCAATCAGGAAGCAAATGATGTTTGTAGAATGATTGTTTGCTATGTGAACCCGAAAGAGTTATGTGTCAGGGAATCCTTCTTTCATATTAGTAGGATCCTTTCGTTTTTCAATACACAACAAATGATCTGGACCTGCATTCAAGCACCCTAGCTTCACAATTACTTCGAAATCATACTCTTTAAATAACAACAACCATCTACATATTTTCCCCCAATACAGGCTTGTTGACCAGGTAATTTAATGTAGAATGGTTTGTGTACATCTTAAAGTGTCCGCCTAGCAGGTAATGGTTGAACTTTTGGAGCACATACGCCATAGCTAACCCTTCATGCTCTGTCGTCAAATAGTTCTTTTAAGCCTTAGATAGCTTCCTAGTTGGAAATGCTATCAGGTTATCCAGTTCTCCTTCACTAGCCTATTTCAGTACTTCTCCCAACATAATACTTGATGCCTCCACATGCACATGAAATTCCTTCTTCCAATCTAGGAAGACTATGATTGGTGCAGTGACCATCTTTTCTCTTAACACATCCAGGATCTGCTGACATTCCTCATTCCAATGGAATGTGGCATCCTTTTTCAATAGCTTTTCCATCAGCCTAGTAATTTGGGAATATCTCTTGATGAACTTCCTTTAGTATCCAGTATGACCCAGTGTTACATGGAGCTATTTAAGAATCCTTGGCACCTCCAAATTGACTATAACTGTGATCTTAGCTGGGTCCACAACTAATCCTTGTGTGCATAGTACATGACCCATTAAGATTCTGAAAGGGACGCAAAATAGACACTTCTTCATGTTTAGTGCAATTTTATACCTCTGACATGTATCCAACATCAAGCGCAAACTAGCTACTTGGTGTTTTACGAGCCCAAACACCATCGAATCATCAAAGTATACCTCCAAAAACTTGTGAATGAACTCTTTCAACACCACAATGACTACGCACAAAAATATCGCCACCGCATTCTTAAGTCTGAAAGGAATTACAGTATACTAAAAAGATCCCCACTCGGTCACGAAGGTCATATTACTCCTGTCTTCCGCCACGATCTGTAACTGATGGTATCCAGAGTCCCCTTCAGTGAATGAATAGGCTTTTTGTTTGCCAACATTATTCAACACTTCATCGGTGAACGAAGTTGTGAAAGGATCGTGAACGCAAGAATCATTCAGCTTCAGGGAGATCTACGAATATCCTTATATCATCCATCTGCTTCTTTTCTGGAACTACCGTTGGACTTACCCAATCAGACTGCTCCACTGGTTTAATAATACATGCTGCCAAAATTTTGTCCAACTCCATGTAGACCTTTTCCTTGTAATTAGGATTAAGGTGATATGGCCTCTGCTTCATAGGCTTCGCATCTAGTTTCAATGTTACTTTCATCATTCCTAAATCGCATATTATCCTCTTCAAGTCTGAAAACTTTGTAGGGAACAAATCCTGGTACTTGCAGAGCAACTTAGTGACCTTATCCATCATAGCATCATCCCATTAGTCCCCTATCTTCGCAAACTTCGGCTCCACCTCTGTTCCAATGTTCACTTGTCTAGTTTTCAGTGGCATAGTGATATATGAATTCTCTATCTAGACCCCCTCAACTTCATGGTGACCTTCTTCCTCTTGGATATTATTGTTCCTTGGATCCTCCTCTTCTTCCTCAGTAGTCACATTGTAGAACTCCAATGCATGGCACAGCTGGGTAGTCCAATCTAGTTTTACCAAATCCAAGGGATCTTGTGGGATTTTTAATATCACTCCCTTGACCTCCTGCACTGTTCATCGATTGACTCAAATCCATCCTCAAAACTGAATTTCATCAAGAATCTCTATCTCAGAATATCCCATTCATCCATGTCATGGCGGAGCTCTGCCTCCAAGTACCAATTCATTGGTATTACATCCAATGTGTGACATAACAGATGCACCCACTCCGGTTGTGGTTTTTCTCCATAAGCATTAGTCCATTTTTCTATGTGATCATGTGGGTCACTCCTCCCATAATATTTCTCTATCAATCACACTTTCGGGTGACCAAACTACACCCTCATCATCCTTATGTATTCGCACCATCCATCAAAATTGTCTTTATGCCTACCCCATAATCTTGCTGGCGTAGCATGTAGCACCAAGTCGAAGGCTTGGAAGTGATTCTCCTCTGGAACTTCCCTTTCAAATGCATTAAAAAATTTATCAACATTAGTTAAACCATTATAATAAGGAAAACTTCTTACCTCTGATGATAGACATTGCATCGATTTATTCATCATGTTACAACACAGCGTAGATACTTCGTGCAATCGATTATGCCAGTGTTCCAATTCCTCATCTGAATCCTATGTGCAGGAGATTTCACGGTCCCATGCAATACATCATTCAGCTATCAGATTCACCCAATATTGATCTCTTACCCTTATCTTATAAATCTGGTCCAAATCATCGTCACTTTCATAATCGCAGACTGGTTCAATATAGCGCGGTCCTTATGCAAGGTCCCAAGGTAGTACTACATGGAGCAATTTTCTTTCAAATGACATCGTCCACTTCTTCAAATTGATGACCCCATTGATGTCAATCGCTGAGTCGATCCCAAGGAGTGCGAGGTAGGGATTGCTATCATTGACAGTATATATCACTTCGAAATCAGCCAACATGCTCGTGCCCTCAGTATATACTATTACTCCATGCAATTGTCCCATGGGGATATTCTTTTGCTGATTCACCATCCTCAATTAAATCAAAGACCACTACAGTAGAGGTCTCCCCATTCTCTCGCATGTTTGTTTAGGAAAAACATTCACTTTGACCCAAGATCCAAAATAAATTGGTCCATTTTGTATTCAACTATTTGCATGGTGAGCCTCATTTCACGCCCTATTCTTGCCTTATGCTTACCAATGTTCCTGACCACCTGTGGTCCCTCAGGAGCATTTTCTTTATCGACACATTTATTTATCAGCTCCTGTAATCCTTTTATGGCCTTGCTATCACACAACAACTTCATACAGGTCTCCAAAAACGTAGTAAGCATGGATGGGTCCATTTCTTTAGACTGCTTATCCTGAATTCCTAATGTCAAAGCCTCAACGAAACTTTTCTTTGCTTCCATGAAGGTTTCTTTTGCACGCTCTAGGTCAAAGTAAACCTCCTTCTCTGGAGCTTTGCGAACCCATTCACTTTCTTCAGGCTGCTTTCCCTTATCTTCACCAATTGTTATTCCACTACGTAGCACAATATTTAGATTAGGATCCTCTTCACGAGGTTCAACCCTCATCATCTATAGGTTCTGGGTAGGTTGCTGAGGCTGCGTCCCCTTTTCACACATCTTAGCTATTAATACTAGGTATTCTTCTATCGCGTGGTCAAAATGAGTACAGTATCATCATTATAGGAAAGTTGGGTTCGTACATTCTCATGTGTAGTGTCTTGCCTCCCCACAATTGTAGCAAATAACTTGTCCCTGGCCTCTCGGTGGTCCTCCTCTGCCTCGGCCTCATCTATACCCCTAATATCCTCCTCGCGCATCTCCAATACCTTGATCCGGAGGCCGAGTCTCTGTCTACATCTGACATGCCAACATTCTTTCCATCATTAACTCATAACTACGACAATTGCGCTCATCATGATCGACTAATTTGCAAACGTTGCAGAAGAGTTGTTGTGGTGTCTGTATAGATTTCTACAATAGGTGGCAATTATCTATAACATGCTTTCCATCTACCTCATAGATAGCACACCACATCATGGGCCTTGTACCTGGCCCTGCTTGAGCTTCTGGCCTCAGATGCATCAGCCCTCCTCCTGCAACATAATTCGCGAAGATAGGGCAATGATATTTATCATGCCCCTGACTCTTACATTTTAGGCACCAAACTTCTTCTTGCACCTCTGGCCAGGTTGCTCTATCTTTCTTCAAATTTTGGAACTGTAGGCAAAGATTGTGCAACTCCACATGATTCTAATGAACTCCAAAAGCATTGTCTTGAATCGCTGTCTCATGCAGTCTCATCACAATCTCTAGGACTTTTGCCTGGGTCCCAATCCTTTGTTGTGATAAAGCAAACCTTAAATGAGAGAAGAGCGAAGCCACAAACCATCCGCGGTGTTGCCCATCCATAATATTCATGTTAGCTTTCCAGATCTTTCATTTCAATCTCTGATCTAGCTCTGAGGGTGTCTCGCTAGACTTCATCATGATTTACTTGAATCACACAATTGATTGTGCTTCATACCTGGGTCTACTGAATTCCTTATTCAGTGTAGTCTGAATCTCTGCCAACGTAGCTGTCAAGGTATTGGTGCAGTACTTAATGTACCACATTAGCGCACACTCTTGTAAGGCAGTAACCAACATTTCTTTATCCATCTGATCATGTGTAATATTCTGAGCTTGCTACACAACCTTCACAACAAACCAAAACTAGTCTGGGTCCTCATTTCCCATGCCCTTGAAAATGGGCAACTTCACTGTATTTTCCATATTGAACGGTGGTGGAGGTGGTGGCGTTGTGGGCCATGGTGTATGTGGTGGAGGTGAAGATGGAGGTGGTGTGGGCGGGTCAGGTATTCGCATGAATCCTTGCCTTATTAATTGGAAAATGCTCTACGGTGAAGTCAATGCTACTCCTTCATCGTCACTTAGAGGAGGCTCAATTAGCGGGCTATATTCAGGACCTATTCTCCTTCTATCACTGAATAAATTTCCACTTCGTTTAGTTCCAAACATCAAGATAATTGCGTAACCTACTTTTCACACAAGAGCATTTTAATCTAAGTATTCAAAGATCTTAAATACTTACCTCACGGTCCCTTGAAGAAGCGTCGCTCTGCTTCATTGTAGTTGACCGAGGTATCGACCGCGAACTCTGTCACAAATCCTTTGAGGACACGATCAAGCCAATCATCGACAGCGCACACAATCTTATCTTCAAAGGCTTCCAATATCTGCACTAGCTCTGGGGTCCACACTATTGGACCATCCAGCCTCCACCTTCCCTGGCTATCTGCTAATTTAATGATCCACTTGTATAGCTCGATTGGGAAGGAACACAAAAAAATATCATGTATCATTCTATACAGATATGTGTCCAACCACTGTTCTTTCATCAATCCTGAATTATTGTTTTCTTGTACCATGAATTCGTGGATCTTTCTACCCAACCAATCTTCAATTTCCTTCTTAGTTGGATTCCAGTGATGCGACATCACATATCCCTTTATGCAAATCCGAGTTCCAACAAGGGAACCATTTATTGTCTTAGGTCATCCTGACCCAAGTTTAGAGTTAAGTTTTCCAAACAAATCCCTACACTACTTTCTCTTTCGGCATCAACCCATGGAGCACGGACTGATGTCTCACCTGAAGCAGTACGGGGGGATGCTGGAATCAAGTTTCGACAACCAGAGACGGTAGTGATGTCATTTTATGCCCTAAACCTTCCTTCGCATAGATTGATAAGCCCTTAAGGAATATCGATATAACTTCTCTTTATCAAGCTCTACACCTTCGCGAAGGTCTACACCTCTCTTTCGTAGACCCTAAATAGGTGAATCGACCACTTACGCACTTCTGTAATTACCATTAGTTCTATATTTACCCAGATCATCTTAAGTGCCTGATAACTTTAACATGCATTGAGATATCCTTCCAATAAATAGATTTTATTAGTTGTGTTCTTATAACACTGTAAAACATGCAGAATCACACATCATTATAATATTCAATCATAACCCCATTATTCATTATAACATAAACGCATTCATTCATAGCATAAGTAAATAGAAAAAACATAAATATTTCTGGAATAATATCTTTATTGATACTTTGTTTCTTCTTACAGACTCAACGCTACCCTGCGCACTCAGCTGTAGGGGTTTGTGGACTCTACTCTAGGCCTCTACGCACTCAGCTGCAGATCCTGTCTTCTACTCTAAGACTCTTCGCTCTTCACTTATATTGACCCATTACATTCATTGATCTCTCTACTACTATCTTCCTTAGACTATCTAAGACTCTCATTTTTATACAATCCCATGGTCCGTAGACCATGGGTAGATCTACTAAAGCTTACACAACTTACAAAAAACAGGGGAAAAATACTTTATGACACTTTACTATCTATGCACTCCGCGACCACAACTTGTGGAGACTTTACACTTTACATAACAAAAACTTGGGCTTTCTGCCCCAAAACGTGGGCTTTTGCCCCAAAACTAACCGTACGGGATTGTGTCCCAACAAGAGGCATCTGTCTCAATCTCAAATCATTGTTGTAGGTATGGTAATGTGAGAACTCATGGAGAACAAAGGTGAGTCTTCAACTTGGAGAATGCTCAATGTTGGGTTTCTTCTCAGTGAGCAGTGAATTCTTGGCCTGACACTCACTTCTATTGTGAGTGGAGCTCTTATGGAACTTACACCATTTTCCCATGTCCTTCTTCATCTTCGTGGTGTTGTTCTTTGCTTATGGCTTCGAAGGGTTGTCCTGGGTAGGCCCACCTTAGCTTTGTCCCTTGTTTTGTGGTTGTGGGGCACCATTTCCTTACTTTGGATTCACAGATCCAAATTCTCACTTCTATTGTTTAAACTTATGCTCAATCTTTACAGCGTACCGATATGCCATGTCAAGGGAGGAAATTTCTAGGAACTCCATCTCATCCTGGATGTACTTGTGTAGATAGTCGTGGTACTTGAGCACCAAATGCCAGTCAGTGTCCTTTATACCTAGTTTTGTACGAAGGGTACGGAAAGTATTTGTGAACTCTGGAACATATTGGTCCTTTCCATGTTGTTTCTTGGTCCAAATTATGTATTTATCTTTATAGATCTCAATAGAGTAATATTGTTCCTTGATGGCATCTCAAAAAGAATTCCATGTGGGTTTAGTTGAAAAAATGAGGGTTCACTCTCATCTTTTTTTTTCACAGTATGTTTCCCACTAGTCCTTGACGTGGGGGGTAGCTTTGAGAAGTACAAACAAATTTTTTTCCTGATTGGAAAAGTCGTGAACTAAAAAATATTATTTTAATATATTTAACCATTTACCTACAGTGTTTTCATCTATGAAGCCTGCGAATATGGGAATATCAAAGTTAACTTGTACCGTAAAAGGAGTGGCACCTCCAGAGTGGCTACTAGATGGAGATGCATCACCTGTGGGTAGCTGTCAAAGGATCTGGGAAAATTTATCCATCATCGCATTCCTCTTTTGGTCAAGGGCTTCCTCTAGCAACATTTTGAAACGATCTCCTAACCCCTCATCTTTCATTTCTTCTGCCATGGGAGTTCGTTGGATTTTGTGAGGTTGATCCTGCAATGGTTCAATGAGATCGAGCCCTAACTCCTTATACCATGAGCTCATTGGGGACATGCAAAGAAAAAATGGAGAAAAAGTAGACCACTCTGATATCACTAATCCAAACTTATACAGGAATGCAAAAACTTACCGATATAATCATAAACACAAAGGTACAGAAGAAAAACACTTCATTTCATTAATAGAAAAATATTGAACTATGGTTACAAACAAAATGGAAATAAGATAGCTCGGGAAATTGTGGCTTATTTCTAAGAGGAGAGGTGGTGGCTAAATGCCTTTGAACTAAGTTACAACGAGGCTCAAGGGATTTTTTGTTATTGAACAATAAGAGAAAACACTAAACAATGAAAACCCTAACCTGAGGAAATGTAACACCAAGAGTTTATGCGCCACATTAGGGTTAGTTGGGAAGCCAACGTCCCGGGGTCATAACTTGGTCATATTATCTTTGTTTGATGTGATGATACCACATTGAAAAGATCTCTCTAAGGACTAGAGCTACTGATGTGATAACTTTAGGGATTGTTGACACAATTTTTCCAAAAAATGTTGTTTAGGGCCTCAAAATGGCTACAGAAGTTCAAGACCCAAAAAACTACAAAAAATAGTAAATTGTGCTACAATTAAGGAAATAGATGAAAGTGATTATGGGGTCTAGGTGGAATAGGCCAGTGGCCACCAATCTCCACATGGATCATTAGTAGTTGATTATACAATGTCAAATGAAGAAACAAACATCTATGATCACTATAAAATAAAACCTACCGATTAAATAACAGGTTTTAAGAAGCTGAGATATGTAATACAATTAAATCTCATACCCATATTTATATTATTGATAATGTAAATAAAAAGGAAAAGAAATGAGCGATCGATTATGTTACTTTTGCCAAAAAAATACCCAAAAGAAGGTTCTCAAAAGGAGTAGGCAGTGTGAACCAAGGTATCGGGGCCTCGAGGTGGGATTATCACCAATGGGCACCCGCGACTGTTGTGAACATGAAGAGAGGAAAAAAACCAAACCAACTTGGGGAAAGCGTGCACACACATAATGAACTGATCGCGAGGAGAACACCCACCCATAGAAAAGGATGTGTTGGAAGGGACGTGAGTTCAACATTTATTGCAGAAACCAAGTTGGTGAGCCCATGTATGTTATAGCGGCCTATAGCATAGGGTACCCCTACTCCATGGGGCACTCGAGCAAGGGTGGCATGGGCGATTATTGACAGGCAAGCGGAGAAGCAATGGCAACAACATGGCGTACGGAGGCAACGAGTGGCCCACCGAACGACAAAAGTAAGGTAGCATGCACACTAAGGAAAGGTGTGCCCACTAGATGGTTGGCCTAAGGTGCAGCCACCTACAAAAGGGGCATTCACCAACATAAAGATAGGTCATTCATGGCACTCAACACAAATGAAGGGTTGACTCAAACACATGGAGAGGTGTCGGCCAACGTAATAACCTTATCAAAGAGTCATATAAGTAGAAGTGAGGGAGCTCGGCCAATGATAGGTAGAGTTCGACCAAGACACATCAGAAAATGAGTGAATTGTGATATCACACAAACCAAGAAGTCACACAAAGGGAAAGGGGGTGTAGTAGAGTGGTCATAGGAAAGGTGGGGCTTACCTAGTGAGCCTTCATGATTTGGCAGGACTATGGAAATCTATTTGGACGATATTTTTTAGGTTTCTTGGTGGGTCGAGTTGTGATAACACAACTAGTTGAATACCGACACACTCCCATTAAGGAAATGTTGTTGTTAGAGTAAGGAATTTCTATCATACTGGTATTTCCTTCAATACAAGGTGTTGTCTGGTGAGGTGTCAATTTTGTGAGGATGTTCATTTCATTCATTGTCTATTGAGTTTTGTTTTTCTTTTTTCTTTTGCTCAAAAAATCTAATTTTAGAAGTTTTTTATTTTTTGTTTTATGGTGGATATATATTTAGCACCATAAAAACCCTCTTGGGACACTCAAAATCGTAAATCTTGATGGTTATAGCCTAGGTTTCCAAACATTTCCACTAGATTTTATCAAAATCTAAGAAATATTGATAAGTGGAAGATAAAGACGAGAACAAACCCAAAAATGGAAGTGGAGAAAACTCAAACCTTGTCATGGTATCAAAGAAAATTTCATTAGGAAAAATTTGTTAAGCACATGCATAAAATACCTTATGGAATTAAGAGAAAACTTCATATTTGTAGGTTTCATTGTGGTCCATGTTGCCATTGAGGGTTTTGTCGATTTTCTACAAGTATTTACCTTCATGACCTTCCTAATATTAATCCTCCTCTCATTATATTGTGCATATGAGATAAATAAAAAACTTTATAGTAGTCAAATCAATGCAAACAACATCTCCTACATCAATATGTGACTTCAACATGGCTCTACATCTAACAATGACTAGCTCCTCCATGGTCTAGAAAAACCTTTGTATTGCTCGCGAGTCAAGAGTAATCCTCTCTACTATAATAATTATTTTATTACGGTTACATTTTTCTAAGACTCTAGGATATTGAACCATTTTTTTTAATAAGAGGTCTGATGCACTTGTCAGTAAAGAAAGCTACATCAAACTCAAAAAATATATGTTGCGTAACTTTGCAGTGAAATAGACACACCATTTTGAGTTCTCTAGTGCGATGATCCTCTAGAGAGTCGCATTGTCACTGACTTCTAGGGTCTAATGTTCAACTAAGATAGTCACACTATCACTCGATTCTCAGGTTTGATGGTCACATTGTGTTGCATTGTTGGGTTATGTTGGTTCAAACTTTCTTTTTGGAAAGAAAATTTGCAACTGTCTTCTCCTTATGGCTTATCCTTCTCTTGGGTTACCACTTTTCCTTCGTTCTCGATCCCTTGTCCTCTATGCTTTCTCTATAAGCACAAGAATTCCAAATGCTTCTCTGAAGGAATCTGTTGTATGGACACTAAAATATGGCTTATTGTACAAGAATTGTGAACATTTCTCACTCTCAGGCTACACAAATAGCAACTATGCAAGAAGCTTAGATGATCAGAAAAGCACACCATGATATGTTTTTTTACTTCAGAACAAATCTGACCTCATTTGAATCCAATAAATAACTAATTGTTTCAATATCTTCTTCGAAGAAAAAGTATGTAGTTGCAAATTTGACAACTTGTCAAGTAGTATATATGAGAAGGCCATTGAGTGATCTTTATCAAAGTTCAAGGAGTTCAATGAAGAAGCATAAAATAAAAATCACTAGTTTATGAATGTACTCAAGTCAAACATAGGAGAATATAGTATCAACAATTTCACAACATTTTTTTGACAATAAGGCATCATTATGTAAAACACAACCTAATAGAATAAAATGCAAAAGGAAAATTCCAATCAATCATGAATATGTCAAGATGTGTGCTTCACATAAAAGGAGTTGTCCAATGAGTATGAGGTTGAAGTTGTTTCTACTGTAGTATATATTCTCCTCTCTATCTTCTACCTTTGAATCCTTGTCAAAATCCTATAGAAAATTCCATTATTTAATGGGAAAAAATGACAACATGTTAGACTACACATCAAAACAATACCCCTTTGTAAAGATTACAGTGCTATTGTAATAGTGTAGATATAAGGATATATGCATCCTTAATAAGGTGATAGTATCCACACTAAGTCAATATTGTCAAAATGAATATTATGTCGACTTTCATGAGGCCAACCCTATAAGGTAAGGAGCCCACACATCTCCTATTTTTTCTAATATAAGGAAATGGAAATGTAACTGTTATGGTTTCTTTGCTCTGACAAGTATCATAAGATTTTACCAAAAAATGTTGGAAATAATTATGCTGAGTCATAATTAGTTATCTTTCTATTGAACATAGCATTTAAATTAATGAAGTCATAGTCATGCACGTATGTGACGAATTTATGCCAATTGCTGATTCTAGGACTATCCCATAATGTTGATCGTCCTATTCTTAAATAATCCTAGAATTTACAATCGACATAAGGATGATGAAACCACATATGAGCTAATATTAATACATCTATTCTTAGTTGTCTTGATTCTATTTAATCATATAAATCCACCTAATTGAATCAATTTGTTTTACAAAAAAACAAGTCATATTGTGCTATTGTGTGTTTTCCTCCTCTGTCAATCTATTATATTAGTACCACATCATATTGTTATCAAAATATTATCAAGCTATCCCTAACTACTTCAGTGAAAGGATTTATAGAGAAGAATAACTAGTTTCCTAAGTCATTATGTCAATATTTCTCACTAGTGGTTTGAAAACCTGTTCATTTTATAGATGTTAGAGGAAGATTCACATCACTTAAGGATCCATGAATGGTTACTACCCTGCATAACTAACAATATGGAGAAAAGGAAAGAAGTTTGATGATTTCAAGAAATTTGTAATAGGAGACATCATTGTTAGAGCTAATGGCACATATGAACCACGACTTCAACATGTTGTAGCTGCCTCAGTCATCAGGTGGAGCTCAATTTTAAAATTCCCTATTCTTTTTGTTGTTCAAGCCATATGTTGATTGTTTATTTAAGTAGGTATGAGGAAAACCCATTTTTTGAAGACTTTCCCAAAGGATTCAGGGGAAACCACAACTCTCATGAACCACCTATGTCACATCATTAAAGAAGAAAGCATGCCTTCAAAGAATTGAGCATGCCTTTTAGACAGAGTTGTGAGGTCATGTTTCATTTTAACTTCAGGTGGGCATAGAAAAAACATATAACTAGCACAACCACATTAATAAATGTGCTTGATATATTTCAAATGGCTTATGTAGGGACATTCACAACAAGAATTGTTTTCATGTTGTGTGGCTTACAAAATCGAGTTGATAAAATGAGGAATTACTTGAGTTTCAAATATTGATAATTCCACAGCGATAAACCTACCAAAAATATACCTACCAGAGATAATCAACTTCAAAGCAATAAAACCTAAACGTAAAATTTGTATCTAACATTAAAAATTCATCTTAATACTAAATTTGAAACACAAACAAAAAAAATTGTTACATTAATACATATTTATCATCATACACCTGGTCACATGAAAATGATACCATTAGTCCTTACTATAACGACAATCGGAGTTTGGTCTTCACTTTATAGATAAATACTTGTGGTAGAAATTTGATTCCAATATACGTTTGTAGCCAGAGTCGAGATCTTGGTGGCTATATTATTTGGAAATTGAATCCATCCTTGAGTAAGTAATTTAACCTAATTTTTCTACCATCTGTTATACTATACATAAATAAATATTTTTCATTAGTTAACACTGGCTTCCCATCAAAATTTTAGGCCAATTGCTGGAGTAGAAAAAGTTAACATTATTTTTAATAAACTCTTATTTGTTTTTCACATTGGTGTTGAAGAATAATTATGATAATTTTACAATTTATGTTGGTTTTGACCAAAAAAAAAAAAAGCATGAACACTTATGGTGTCTTCTATTTTGGAATAGCATGACCTAATTCCATGTTTATGAAATTTATGTCTCTTTGGTGGGGAAAGTGACACAAATGATTACGGGAAGGAAACCTAATACCTTGAACTTCATGGTGGGTTGTGTGACAATTTGAAATTTGTGGAGGGTTCTTTAAAAGGGATACATGCACGTATTTAACAATGTGTATTGATTTTAGAAGAAATTCCATTTTAGATGTCGATTACCACAGTTCCAATTCTGTGAAAATCCAAATTCCAGATGATATTTTATTAAATCACCATATTCATAAATATTATGCCAATTGAATTTATTTTTAATTGTTATGAGGAATCGTAACTATCCTCTCATCAAATTAATATTGTTGAATATATATATAGGTATATTAATTGTTGTGGCCTTCAGCATTATATTACTCTTTCATCTAAGACAAATAATCAACCCTCTCAATGGTATTTTGTTTGCATAATTAATTTGTTTGGAATTTATGTCCATCAAGAATGCATTAGAATTATTCTAAATCCTTAAATATTATTACTTTGTATCGATGAATTAATATAGATCCTTCTTTATTCCTTTCATACATTGATGAACATATTGGCTCATAGAATTATGAAACCATAAATATCTTCATGTAATGTTTAAATATATCTATAATCAATAGTTGATAACGTATTAACATTGGAACAAATTCCCAAAATGGTATGTTGTATCTTATGGTGATTTCATTTCAATAACAAGTTCCTAGGACATTGATCCATGAATTATATCGTGAATCTAGGAAATATAGATTGTATAAACATTGATTATTATACAATAATTTTCCTCACAATTATGTGATATGGGTCATCATTATTCTAACACAACCACACTAATTTTCATTACAACGATGTCATAGTAGAAACGTAATAATATTTTCCTTGTCTCCATTAAATTGATACATGGAGCATAATATTGAACAACTAAGTTTCTAAAGAGGCAATGTAATACACCTCTTGGAAATAAAAATTGTTAGATTCTTTTTCTACATTGCGATGGAAACATACCTTTGAATCATTTTTATTGCGAGCATATTATGTTTTAATGCTATTAACTCAACCAAACCCTACAAACTTATTCCTCTAATTCAACCATGTCACTAGATAACTCGTCCAATGAACATTCTGAAGCATGCCAATGGTTGTTCTCCTCGCTTCGACAAACACCTCTAGCTATGTCTAATATTTCTAAGAAATTTACCTTGATTATGGATCTAACTACAACCTCAACTTAGGTAAATCAAGTGACTATTTTTCTTCCTCCTATTTTTTATTTCCTCGGATAATCAATTCAATAGTAGTGTTCGCTCACTCTAGGGTAAATAGAATGGAGATAGTAGGTTTTCTTCTTGATTCAATAGATTAGACTGATGAGGTAGAATGAATGCACTCCACCACCAAGTTAATTGAAACAATAGAATGAAATCAATGGAGGGAGGTTGAATCAGATGCAGGGTGAATAAAATAGAAGGGATTGAATCAAAACCACACATAATTATATTAATCCATAGAGAAAGGAAATGAAGGGACACTTACTTTCTATTTTCTAAATTTTTTATTTTTAATAAGTGAATTGAAATTATTGATTGGTTATAAATCTTTGATAGTTATTTTACCTTTGTAAGGATATTAAATTGCAAATCCAATAGAGGTTTGAAACCAAAGAACATTTTGTAAACTTCTAATTTCATCCATTAGATCATGTATAAGATTAATAATATTCTTGGATTCCTAAATCGAGACGATGCATAATTTATTATATTTTAAATATGGTAAATTCATGAAGCCCAATTCCAATATAGACCATGCCTATCACGTTTATATTTCATTTCAAGGATATTCATGCCATTTGGTTTGCATATTTGTTGCCTCGTTATCTCCTTCTGAGGGATTTCCAAATCCTCCTGCAATATATCAAATCCCCAATGTCCTTTATCTTCCCATGAGTGCTAACTACCACCACTATACTGATCCTTCTAGTATTGTTCCCTTTGAGTGTAACCTTTAGCTTCAAATGACGTAGAAATTATTGTTAGTCTCTCTTGGGAAGAGAGCTTTGTGAGTTTCTACCAAGGATCGGTCCAAAACTTGGCTAGGTCGTCATCGTGAATTTCCCCAAAATAGTGATTTTGAACAAGATCCTTATTGGTTTATGTTAGGTTCTAGATAGAAAAGCCTAATGTATTATTATTCCCATGGATCTTGGAGAGCATGTTGAGCCCTTGGCTATATTGACTATCCAAACATGGAAGCCTCATAGGGGAGAAAAATCATACCAAATGAGTTCATGTTGGGGGATATATTGAGGAAAAAGTGACATAATATATTGATCATATAATAGGGGGTAAAGGGTTTTTATATTGGAAGGTATAAAAAATGGAGCTCAACGTCAATGAAAATATATAAAGGGGTATAAAACATGTTAATGAAAATATGTATACCTACAATATCTAATGAAAGTAGGGCTTTCTTAAATTGGGAAGGTGTGTTGGGTTCGTATTGGTAGGGGGTTTAATAATGTGGTTTTTAAATGTAATTTCCAATATATAGTCATATTAAGGTTATTGTTTAGCATGCCATGAATGCACGTGATATGTGACAAGTTCATTGAGTGAAGCTCCCGTGCTCCCAAACCACCTCTTGATTTTGGGAGACAGAGAGAATTCTAAGCCACCAACACCCACTTTCATTCCATTGATATGCCTCTCTAGAGAAAGGAGTGAAATATATTGCAAATTGAGTTCAAGACACCTTTCAGAGCAACTAGAACCAAAATTCTATCGATTAGGAGTGATTGAAGCACTGATTTTAGGAGAACCAATCTTCGCAGAAAACTTATGGCTCTAAAGCTCCAGTCTATACACTTTTAGCCACTTTTCACAGAATTCGAATATGATGCCTCAAACCAAAGTTATGACGATTTTTTGTAGGTCACATATCTAAGATGAAATTTTGGAGCCTCCAAAAACCCTAAGGTGCCTCGATCATATATCCGAAAATATAGTGAACCAAGATATTAAATTTTTACAATTATTTCACCAAGATTTTGGCTCCACAGGGATAAAATATCAGCTTTCGAAGCATTGTAGAAAAAACTTATAGCAAAAATTCCATGATGACCTGTTTGGAGAAGCGAAACCCTAAAATCCCAAGCTCTGATACCAAATGTTATGCAACTAGCTCACAAACTAGAAGAAGAGATAGATCAAAGACTTAAAAATTAGCCTCTTGGAGGGGCAAACTGTTGGGTGTGGAGCCTAATTATCTTCTTTATATAGAGGTATTACCACATTGGACCCTAGCTCATAATGGGGTGGCAATGCCACTCTTTCTTTTGCCATGAGGGGGATGCATGGAGGGGCGACCACAATTTTTATGAGCCCCCCTCTGGCGAGGGTTCAGGGGAAGTGTCCCCAAAGCTAAAAATAGATGTAAAATTTCCTTGTAAAATATTTTAATTTCGTAGTCAATCTGAGTCATTCATTAGGCGTATGGTCTCACGAAACAAGTTATGTTTAATTTAGTGTTTTTTTCCCTAAAAGGAAACCACTCGCTATATATGAGGGAATTGTATCGTGAGTATATAGATGTGTATTGTGAGTGAGAAAAAAGAGAGGTGATTGTGTGAGAGTGAAGAGAGAATTATAGAAAATTTGTTGTAGGTTGTATCTCTTCATTTTGATGAATAATATAAAGGAAGGACTAGTTGTTTCTCCATGGACATAGACCAAATTGGGTGAACCACATATATCTATGTCTCCCTTTTTCTATTCATTTTTTGTTTTTATATTTCTACAACCTTTTATGCATTCGATTGATCTAGAATATATCATTTTCTAATAACTGGTATTGGATTTGAAAGTCTATTTGGTTTATAAACTCATAGGAGAGTAGGGTTCATTGTTGGAGTGGGAGAAATGGTGGAAGATGGTAGGTTTAGGGTCGAAAAATTTAACGGAAAAATCTACCAACTATGGTAGATGCATATGGAAGAACATTTGTATCAGAAATATCTGTACACACCATTGAGTAGAAAGACAAAGAAGCCAATGAGAATGACAGACAGAAAATGGGATATTCTTGACAAAAAGGCACTTAGAACAATGCCACTGTGCCTAGCAACATCGGTAGCCTTTAATATTTCAAGGGAAACGAAAAAAAAGGGTTTAATATCAGGATTGGTCAAACTATATGAAAAACTCTCAGCCTCAAATAAGGTATTTCTTATCAAATGTTTATTTAATATGAATATGTCACAAGGTAGATTTATTTTTTATCATTTAAATGAATTTAGTATGGTTACCAATTAGTTGAGTTTGTAGGGTTAAATTTTGATGATGAAGTTAGGCTATGTTATTTATGTGCTCATTGCTAGAAAGTTGGAATGGTAGAGTTGTGGCCATTAGTAACATTATCTCCTAATCTAGTACTTTAAATTTTTATGATGTTGTTGGTGCAATCCTTAGTGAGGAAATGTGACAGAAAAGCTCTGGTGAGACATCAGGTAATGTGCTAACTGTAGAGGCTAGGGGAAGAAAAATGGAAAGAGGAAAGAGTTTAGGATTTCACAGTAAGTCAAGGAAAGTAAGATCCAAGTACATATCATGGATGGTGTTCTATAAATGTAGGAAGAAACGAATCCTAAATAAATATTGTAAGTCTCGGAAGAGAAAAGGAGGAGAGATGCAACAAGAAAATAATCATGAATCGAATGTGTCATGTGATGTATTGCAAGACGCTGTGATTCTTTCATTAGGAAATATTAATGATGCTTGGGTGGTAGATTCAAGGGTCTCATTCCATGCCTCACTTGATATGAAACATTTTCATTATTATGTTTAAGGATATTTTGGAAAGATTTGTTTGAGTGATGATAAACCCTGTAAAATCATTGGAATGGGCAAATTTTTCGTAAAACAACCTAATGGAAGCTAATGGCTATTGAAGCAGGTAAGGCATATTCCAAATCTAAATAAAAATATAATTTTGACAAGGCAGTTTGGAGGTGAAGGTTGTGTAACTAATTTTATAGGCAAATCTTGGAAGGTCACTAAAGGAGCCCTTGTAATAGAAAATGGAGAAAATGTTGGTGCATTGTATTTATGCAATGGCATTTCTAATTATGTTAATGTTTTAACCTCTACAGGAGAAGATACATTATTGTGGCATCATAGGCTCGACCACATGAGTGAGAATGGGATGAATATTATTCACTCAAGGAAATTGTTGCCAGATTTGAAGAATGTTGATTTGGAATTCTCTGAGAATTGTGCTTATGGAAAACAGAAGAGAGTCAGATTCCTCATAGTTGGGAAAGAAAAGCAGAGTGAAAAACTAGAGCTTCATCATAGAAATGTATAGGGACCTACTTAGGTATCAACTATTGGTGGCTCTCATTATTATGTTACTTTTATTGAAAATGCAACCACAAAATACTGGATTTATTGTATTAGAAATATATATGATGTATTTGATACTTTCAAGGAATGGAAAGCTTTTGTTGAAAATGGGAGAGGAAAAAGGTTGAAGTGTCTGAGATCAGAAAATGGAGGTGAATATTGAAGTAAAGAGTTTGATAAGTAATGTTCAGAGTATGGAATTCACATAGAGAAGAAAGTTCCATGAAAACCACAAGAAAATGGTGTCTTAGAAAGGATGAACAGGACAATCATGGCACATGCAACGTGAATGAGATTGCATGGATGATTTCATTTACAAGTCTGGGCATATTTTCTAGAT
The DNA here is from genome assembly GCA_000404065.3 of Pinus taeda. NCBI lineage: Eukaryota > Viridiplantae > Streptophyta > Pinopsida > Pinales > Pinaceae > Pinus > Pinus taeda. Next base: position 46,858 of record APFE031183977.1, read on the forward strand.
AATGTTTTTCATCTAATAAATAGAGGGCCTTCAAGTTCCTTGGATGGTGGTATTCTAGAGGAGGCATGGATGGGTAAAAATGTAAACTATTCATTTTTAAATAGTTTTGGTTGTGAAACCTTTGTCCACATTAATAAAGAAAATAGAACAAAGCTTGAGGAAAAATCAAATAAATGTACCTTTATTGGATATGGTGTTAATTATTTTGGTTATCACTTTTATGATTATGAAAAAAAACAAAATCATTAGGACCAGAGATGTCATATTCAATGAAAAGGTTTTGTATAAGGATCATATATAGGAGAAGAAATAGGAAAAATAAATCAATAAAAAGTGACTCTAAGATCAGAGAAGAAAAGGTTCCTGAAAATCATAATGATAAAAAACCACAACAACAACAACAATAACCAGAACACCAACAAGCACCTCAGACACCTAAAATTTGTGTTAGAAGATCTACTAGGATGAGTAGAGCCCCTGGACGATACTCCCCTTCACTATATTATGTATTGTTGATTGATTTTGCTAAACCAGAATGTTATGAAGAAGCATTGTAGGTATAAATGAGGAAGAATTGGAAGCTAGCCATGAAAGAAGAGATGGACTCGATGGTACATAAATAGACTTGGGACTTAATCAAGTTGCCTGTAGGTAAAAATAAATGGGTTTATAGGTTGAAGGAAGAAGATGAAATTAGAAAAATGTATAAAGCTAGACTTGTGGTGAAGGGGTTTGCACATAAACAAGGTATAGACTTTGATGAGATATTTTATCCCATTGTTAAAATTAATTCAAACAAAACTATTTTGTCTGCTAGTAGTAGAAGATTTACATCTTCAACAGTTAGATGTAAATACAGTCTTTCACCATGGGGATATGGAGGAAGATATCTATATGTAGAAGACAGAAGGATATGATGTCAAAGGGGAGGACAAACTAGTGTGCAGATTGAAGAAGAGCTTTTATGTCTTAAAAAATGCTTCAAGGTAGTGTTATCTCAAATTTGAAAGGTTTATGTCTTAATAGGGTTATACTAGATGCCTCTCTGATCATTGTGTGTATCTTAAAAGGAAAAATGATGGCATCTATATTATATTGTTATTGTATGTAGATGACATGCTTGTTGTGGGGTCTAACATGCAGGAAATAAATGTGCTAAAAGGAAAATTGGAAAATTCATTTGCAATGAAGGATTTGAGCACGGCGAAACAAATCCTTGGTATGAGAATAACAAGAGACGCGAAAAATCTCAAATTAATGTTGTCTCAGAGCGAGTACATACAAAAGGTGTTGAAAAGACTTAACTTACTGAATGAAAAACCAATTACTACACTTTGGATGGATATTTTAAACTAAGTAAGGAGATGTGACCCAGGACTTAGGAAGAGATGGATTATATGTCTAAAGTTCCATATGCATTAGCAGCTGGAAGCTTAATGTATGTAATGATCTACATAAGGCTTGATATTGCAGATGAAATGGGAGTTGTAAGCAGGTACATCAACAATCCAGGAAAGGAACATTGGATGGCAGTCAAGTTGATTCTCAAGTATTTGAGAGGTACCACATGTCAACAATTATGCACTACTGGTTCAAACATTTCTCTACAGGGATATGTTGATGCAGAGATGGAAGGTGATAGAGATAACAGGAGGAGAACCACAAGGTATGTGTTTACTGTACGTGGAACAACTGTTAGTTGGGTTTCAAAGTTGCAAAGTGTCATTGCACTCTCAAAAAAGGAAGCAGAGTATGCTTCTGTTATATAGGATGCCCACTTTCATTCCCTGGCTATGCCTCTCTAGAGAAAGGAGTGAAATAGATTGCAAATTGAGTGCAAAACACCTTTCAAGGCAGTTAGAACCAAACTTCTATTGATTAGGAGTGATTGAAGAAGTTATTTTAGGAGGACCAATATTCTAAGAAACATTATGGATCTAAAGGTCCAGTCTGTGCACTTTCAGCCACTTTTTACAGAATTCAAATTCGATTCCTCAAATGAAAGTTATGACTATTTTTCGCAGATTGCCTATCTGAGACAGAATTTTGGAGCTTGTAAAAACCCTAAATTCCCTGGATCATATCTCTGAAAATATAGAGAACAAAGATCTAAATTTTTTTCACAAAGTTCACCAATATTTTAGCTCCACAGGGTAACAATTTTTGCTTTTGAATCCTTGTAGAAAAAAATTATAGCGGAAATGATACGATGACCTAATTTGAGAAGCAAAAACTTAAAATCCCAAGCTCCAAATACCAAATTTTATGTAACCAGCTCAAAAAGTAGAGGAAAAGATAGATCAAAGACTTAAAAATTAGCCCTTTCGAGGGGAAAACCTCCTTTACATTAAAAGAATGAAAAATTCTTGGATTATTCAACTAACAAACGTGCTTTCTATATATAGGAGTCTAAGGGGTCACAATATGATTAGAGCCGACCTAACAATAATAATGTAATGGTACACCAATAACAATAGTGAGCTTCTATGGGGTAAAATAATAACAATATGGGAACTACATGGGAAAAAGAATAACAATAAGGGGGGCTACAATGACAATAAAAATGAGGGAATACACTAGTCTTATAGGGACTTAACAATCCCAGAATATCTGACAACCAACTTCTGAAATGGATGAGGAGAATTTGAAATGAAAAACTGGAAATATCATGCAATGTGGAATTTCACTATCCACACATAATCAAGAACATATGGTATGTGCATAGTGAGTGTTCCAAGCATGTGACTGGGGACAAGAGAAATTTTTTGTCAGTAAAAGAAGAAGACGAAGGGAACAATGTGACTTTCAGAAACAATGCCCTATCAATAATTAAGGGTAAAGGCATAGTTAGTCTAGATCAAAATATGAAAGCTCAAAATGTGTTGTACGTGGAAGATCTCAAGAACAAGTTTCTTAGTGTAAGCCATGCGTGCGATAATGGTTATGATGCGATCTTTCGATCTGAGGACTATCAGATCTGAAATGAAAAAGATGGAAAATTCGTGGGAAAAGAAATCAAAACTCACAACAATGTATATGTGTTCGATGACTCCAGAGTAAAACAATATTTAAGATAAATGAATGAAGCACGATTGTGGCACAAGAGACTTGGGCATATGAATTTTAATAGTTTAATAAGAGTCAACAAGCTGGGAGTGGTGAGAGGTTTTCCAAGACTATCAAGCATTGATAATTCAATTTGCAAGTCATGTCAATTTGACAAGCGAACTGGGACTGATATCCAGTCAAAAGAGTAATCTGCATTTGTACCACTAGAGCTAATTAACACATATACTTGGTGGACCAACTAGAGAAAATGAACTAAATAGGAAAAATGTATTTTATGCTGCTCATTGATGATTTTATTAAGGCCACTCTGTTCATGCTCTTAAAAGAAAAATCACAAGAATTTAAGAATTTAAAAAAATTTAAAGCTCAAGTAGAAAATGAGAAAGACTAAAGGTAAAATGCTTAATATAAGACAGAGGATAAAAATACACTTCAAGAGAGTTTGAAGAATTCTGTGAAGGGCATGGCATTATGAGGTAATATTCAATGGCTAGAACTCCATAACAAAATGGAGTAGCTGAGAGAAAGGATAGAACAATCCAAGAAATGGCCAAAGCTATGTTGGATCAAGCAGATGTATCCCACATGTTCTGGGAAGAAGTAGCACAAGAAATAGTGTACCTATCTAACCGAACTTAACTTCGGAATTATAGTAACAAAGCCCCCTATGAGTTGTGTAAGGGAATACCTACATTAGTTTAACACTTGAAGGTGTTTGGGAGAAAATTGTTTATCAAAAGGAATGATAAAAATCTAGGAAAGTTTTAATCGTCCACTGATGAGGGTATATTTGTCTAGTACTCTTCTTGAAGTAAAGGATAAAAGTGTTACAACAAAGAGAAAAAGAAGGTTGAGGATTGAATTTATGTAATAGTAGATGAAATAGCTTCATAACCTGAGTCCTCGAAAGGAAATATGAACTCAGATGGAGAAGAAAATTTAGACATGAGGCCATCAAATAGAGAACAAACATCTTCAAATAATGAAGGTGAGGAAACAAGAACAACTCCAAGGCCAAAGAAACCTTCCAGGTATATACAGAAATAACATCCTGAGATTTAGATTCTTGGATATCAAGGACATGGTGTTCAAACGTTGAGAAAACATGTTTGTAGTTCAAGTTGTGCAAATATTGCTATGATGTTTCGGATTGAGTCTAAAAATATCATCTAGGCAAGTGAGGACAATTTCTAGGTGAGATCTATGAGTGAAGAACTTAAGTAAATTGAAAATAATGACACCTAGGACGTTGTTCCAAGACCCAAAAAGAAAAATGGTGCTTGAACCAAATGGATTTTTGAAAACAAGCTAAAAGATTAATATCAAGTAATTAGGAACATGAGTCGATTGATCTACAAAGGGTATGTCGAGGTAGAGGGAGTAGACTTGGAGGAAATCTTTGCACCGCTACTGAGACTAGAAGATATCATAATTTTTCTTGGCTTTGCTAGTCATAAAAATATCAAGCTATATCATATGGATGTGAATTCTTCATTTATCAATGGCTATATAGAAGAATATGTGCATATTGATCCGCCAGAAGGATTCACACTCACTGAAGGTAAAAAAATTGTGTGCAAACAGAAAAAGGCCATATATGGACTCAAATAGGTTCCAAGAGCTTGTTACACAAGACTACATCAATACCTTTAGCAACAAGGCTATAAGAAAGGTATTATAGATAATTTTTTTTACATAAAGTCTGAGGTTGATCGTCTACTAATTGTAGTAGTATACATGGAGGACATCATCTTTGGTGGTGACATGAAACAATAGGGACATCAATTTACAAATTGTATGTAGACAAAGTCTGATTTGTCCATGACTAGAGAATTTTCTTTCATCTTGTGATTGCAAATTTCTCAGTCTCAAAATGGAGTGTTTATCTCCCAATCCAAATACCTACGAGAGGTTATGAATAATTTTGGGTTGTAGGATTGCAATCCAGTTAGCACACCTATGGTTACAGGTTACAAATTGTGTAAAGAAGATGAGACACCCCTCGAAAATCAAACTGAATATAGATCCATGATAGGAATCTTGTTGTATCTCAGAGCTTTATGACTAGACATCATGAAAGGGGAGGGTCATGTGGCTAGATTTCAAGATTTCCCTCATGAAATTAATGTAATCGTTGTTAAAAGGATCTTCAAATATCTTCAAGGGATAGTGGATTATGGACCATGGTATACTGAAAGAAAATACTTTAAGTTGAAGGCCTACACTAATGCTGATTGAGAAGGAAATATTGATGACAGGAAGATCACCTCAGGTGCAACATTCCTTCTGGGAAAATTCTTAGTGTCATCGGCTAGTAAGAAAGAAGCCTCCATATATTTATCAACTACTGAAGAAAACTTTATTTCAACTACCACTTGTTTCTCACAAATTCTATGGATGAAGCAGATCCTAAAGGATATGAAGGTAGGGTTGACTGATCATATTCCAATACTATGTGATAATATAAGTTCCATATGTAACTCTAAGAATCCAATCATTCATTCTAATACTAAGCACATCCTTATCAAGTTCCATTTTTTAAGACAACAAGTCGTAGCCAACATTGTTAGGCTTGAATGTGTGGGCAATAAAGATCAACTTGAAAAGATCTTTACCAATCCACTGGAAAGAGAACCCTTTGAATATCTCAGGTAAAAAAATAGGATTTGTGACTCCTCTTCCCAAATGACTTAATTTTGGTGTGTATTGGGAGCTACTTAGCATATGGGATCAATTGAAGAGTATGGTACAGTGGTTTAGGGGGAGTATTCAAGGGCATCATTTTCCCTTTATGCCAAAGGGGGAGAATATTACCATCCAGAACAAGAGAAATGAATAATGCCATGATTGGTTTCTAAGGGGCTTATGTTGTTTCCATCAATACCAAAGGGGAAGACTGTTGGACAATCGAAATTGTCTGGATGGATTGTGGAATTCGGTATGTTGGCATTGATGTCAACCAGAATAGCTTTGAGGAAGATAGTTTATAGTCATTTCTCAAGTAGAATATGTGATCAATCTTAAATCATAATCTCCACTAGAAAATTCTCTGAAGGAGCTTTTCAATGGTATGTGGAAGTCAAGAAATGGTCATTGGGATCAAATGTTATTCATAACTGAAATAAAGGAGCTTGAAGTCCCTTGAAGCATGTCAAATATCAGGAGTTGAATTTTAGAATGTTGAATATAAAAAGTAGGGAGCCATCATAACCTCGACAGTATACTTAAAAGAAACCTGAAAGAATCAGGGAAATATCGGACCTGATTTTTGAGGATTTGAAACCTCAGGAGCCTAGATATTTCAGAACTTAGGATATTAGAGAAATTCACAATATTGGGGATCAAAGCAAATGAAACAAAAAGGCATATCAAAACCTTTGAATATTGTAAGTCCTTAAAAATTTCATTTATTTGGAAGCACCAAGGTTCATGAAGGACAAGAATTACAAAGGAATTTGATGAAAAACTAAAGAACAAGATGAAACTTTCTCCTCTCTGATAGACACATGGTAGCAGTTGATTGGCCCCTCAGGAACTGATAAGGTAGATGATCTTAGGATGATGTAACTATATGGTGGACACGTGGTAGTCAGATTCAGAATTTTCGATTACCTAATAGGAAAAATTTAGATGAAAATGTCACCACTAAGGAGATGCCACATCAAGTGATGACAATAGCATGATGTGATGTCAAAGGATGGCATATCAGAGATTGGATTTTTCATAACTCCTGACTAATTGCCCTATAGAAATGTTCTTATCCGATAAAGGTTCTCTGATGTGTATTGATACATGGTCATGTGAGATCCAAAGTAACAAGGGTGTAGAGAAGGCCTAAGCACCTAAGTGCTATGTGATGCCACATAGAAAGTATTTTAGAGGTAATAATTTTATAACTCCTCGATAATTGTAATTTAGAAAGAAGTTACAAAATAGGGAGCTTCAATGGTGTTAAACACTTTGTTTTCTAGATCCAAAGGACCAATGGCACAAAGCATACCTTTAGCACCTAAGTGAGGAATAAACATGTGGAAAGTACATTTTGGAGGTCAAAATTTCATTGACCTCTCTAATTTAATTATAAGTTTTTATATGCAGGAGCTCCAAAGTGTTTCTTCTTAATCAGGAAAACTCAAAACAACCAAGGGAAGAAGTGCTATACACTGGGATATCGGCCCCTGGTAGGATGTTAAGGCCTTAGGACCTAAAATCTAAGCCACCAGTCATAGCGCCTAGTCCCATGAAGAAAAAATTGTAAAGGGCTAAGTAGAGGGAGCTAAAATCAATCGAAACTTTTCAATTTCGTAAGGTTTGTTTAATAAAAGTTATGATATGATGGGGCTCTGATATAACACTATAGTGGTATGAGAAGCTATTGGTCATAACTCCTAGTATCATGATGAAGGAATAAGTGATAACAGCTAAGCACCAAGGGGCTAAAGTCTTTGACATTGTTAGTTTTCGCAACATTCTTTTCATATAAGTTACAATGAGTTATGGCTCTTATACACCTATACAAAGTGTTAAAGGATGAATGCGTCGGTAGTTGCTAATTAAATGTGTCCATAAAAGTTGGTTGATGGAGTTAATGGAAACTATAGAAATAGCTTGATTAAGGCAAAGAGGACCACGATTCTCAAGAAAGCACTATTGGGCAGGTCTTAATGTTGGAATAAATCCATCTCCTAGTTCATGTGCATGCCTTATACACTTAAATGAAAAACATAGAAGTAATTCCAAAGTATAGTCAAGCTCTAAAGAGAGATGAATGAGCAAGGGGAGTTTCATTCGAATGGCTAGGTGGAAGGAGATTAAATTCTTAGCATTAAGAATCACAGAGAGTGTTGGTGAAATGATCATGATCCCATTCTCTTATTTAATGTAGTGGAAGAATTGTTGCATAAGGCACAACAGTAGCAAGAGGAGTGATATAGAGGTGCAATAGAGTAGTATGGAAACCAAATGTAGAGGCATCATTGTATAGAGTGCAAAAGAGGATGAAAACCAATGATTTCAATCGAGAAAAATGGGGAAGAGTGTATTGTTGCATGGGCTAAAGAGTGGAGACAAGGGTGTGTTAGTGCTTAGCAACTAGCGCAAGTGTTGAACTAGAGTAAGGTGTAGGAGAGAGCCTATGGAATAGAAGGAAGAGTTCAAAATATAGGGTATTGTTGTGTGAGTTTGAGAGAGCCTGTCGAACAGTAGAGGACTGAGAGAAGAAGTTGATTCTACGATAGACCTCATTGGTATTTTTCTATATTTGTATATCCCTCTCTTTTTAGTTTGAAAATTGTATGGAAGGTAGAATAGTGGCTAGATACGGTGGTGGCTTGCATTCATAGGAGGTCGGTGCCTCTTGGAAAGTAGGTGCTTTCTATCTTAAGAAGATCAATGCCTCTTGTGAGTGGGTGCTCACAAAAAAAATTCATGTAATTAAGTAGCAGTTTTCTATCTTAAGGGGTTCGGTGCCACTTGTGAGTGGGTGCTCACAAACAAACTTATGCAATTAATTAGGTGCTTAATTTGCATCATACCAACAAAAAAATTGGTGGTTTTTTCCTTTTTAGTTTCCACGTGAAAATACCAGTGTCAATATGTGTATGTCTCTCATGTGATGGATTTTATGTACATATGAATGTCTCATCTTTCTTCTCATTTGCATTATCTAATAATTATCTCATAAGTAATAGAATGTAGAGGAAATAAGTAAATACTTATTTATAAAAAGTTTTAAGAACCTCACTATTATTGATTCACCTACCCTCTAGGTAATTCCTTATTCCAACAAAAGCACCCTTGAAAGAATATTGACCTTACTAGAATTGTCCATGAGGTCTCCTACATTCTAGATGAATTGCTCCATTGTTTTTTACCCTCCTCACTTCTCTTTCTTGACTAGTTTGAGGAGATCCCTATAAATTGAGGCTGGGGAATGCTGACAATGAATGTTCATAACCAATTTATTCTCGAAGAGAAAGGATTGTACCTACAAATAGGACTATTCAGGTGCACCATATACAATTTTGAGATGATATTTTGATCTTGGTTTTCCATTTGTTCATGTATCTCTGAGAGTTCTCTTTCCTTCACTTTCATTTCATCCAATTCCCATTGGTTGGTTTGAGAACTTGCCTCTACTGAGAGAATTTCTAACATTGTTACAATATCATGCATTTGAACCCCTTGATTAGTCACTTAATTGCTTTTGTTATCTCGGATTTTTTTATTTATTTCTACTACGTCTTTCATAGGGATGAGTTGCTCCTCAAGGGTTTCCTCTAGATATTTATGGTCTTATTTCTATGATTCTAGCTCTTCTAGGGCCTCAAAATTATTTTTATACTAAAGTTTCTCCTTAGGTTAGGTTTGTGGTATATGGAAGTCCTTATCCTATATTCTAGTTGTTGAAATCCATCTTGATCCAAGTTTTTTCTTTCTCCTTTGGAAGGGGGGGGGGGGGGGGGGCTAATAAGAGGGAAGTCCCTATAGAGTTGGCCATGCTTATGGAACATACTCCTACGTAAGGGGATACACTCATAATTAATGGGTTGAATAATATCCCCATAGCGGACTGAGCTTATCTTAAATTGTAGTGATTGTGAGACATTCATGTACACACATATCTAGGCATGTGATGTGTATCTTTTGGATCTGGCTGATTCCAAGTATTTTACAAGTTTTGTATGGTATTGCTAATTCCTTCCACAACGTCATCTTATTAGTATTCTAAGGAGATAATGTATCATCTAACCCAGAGAAAAACAACCAAATACATTTCTTTGTTGAGTTTGTAGTGACGGGTCTGAAACCAAATGGATAGATCGATGTTGTTAAGAAAATAAGGGCCATTCTTAAAGACTCGCGTACTATCCTCTAAATTAGTGAAAATCACCATAAAAAATCCCTTGGCCCCTATCTACAGCCAGAGAAAATTATAGGGGCTAATATTCGCCCATGGCCTAATTTTCTATACCTTTTCCAAAAAAAGATTCGCTAATTCCCATTTTTTTTATAATAATGATTCACCCAAATATTATAGAATGAAACTATTTTACCCTAAAAGTTGCTAAAAAAATTATATATAGACTATATAACAATATTATCAATTTGAATATTTTTACAATGATATCTCCAATCATTTTATAGATTCGATATTATGGATTAGCGGATTTGCCAAGGTTTCTAAACTTTAAGATAAATTTCTATCCTTAAAATTTTCCCTGTCTACAACTCAACATTCTCTTTAGGCTTCCATTTAGCTCTGATCCAGGCTACCAAGTCCCTTTCCATTGGCTAGTGCCTATGAATTTATCGATTAAAGTGTGATATTGCATAAATTATATGTGTGCCAAGATTTTTTTTAGATTTGCCCACATATCTAGGGTTTTAGATTTGCCCACACTACCATGCATGTTCAATGATTTTTAATCCTTGGCATATATTAGTTATAATATTATATTTGAATGCATTATGGACTTTCAAAGCTTTATTAAGTCCATGGGATGTTTTGGGAGTATAAATCACAGATGGTAGTGTGTGTATTGTGAGTAGAGTCATCAACAAATGACCCATATTTAGAGAATCATGTAGCTGTTTTATTATTTCTCGTATTATCAAGTTATTTACTTCCTATTAGCCAATAGTCACTATAAGTGTGTTATGAATAGCTTTATGGATTCTCATGAGTATGCTAGCTATAATTCTAGAGACATCAACTTTTGTTTCTACTTTATCAATAATTTTTTTATTATGTACCTTTAATTTTTCAATTTACAATTTTTTACTCTCCTTATCATAGTATGAAATTTTAAAGTGAGATGACGATTATCAAAAGTAGAAGCTTATTTGGAAATTTTCTTCCTTTCATTACTATTTATCTTCTAAAAGAGTATCGACCCAATGAGGTAGCGTAGTGCTTTCAATTTCCATGTTCATAGCTTGTTCAATGCTTCTCGTTTTGTGTTGACCTTAGGGTTCAATTTATTCTATTATATGCATTTTTTATGGAAAGAATGTTCAAAGAGAGTCTTTGTCATCTCCACTAGTTGATAGCTTAACATGAATCATTTTTGCACTGACAATATCTTTTCTCTTTCTTTGACTAGAAGATGAAGTCAGACCAGTTTTGGATGTGCAAGGTGAATAATGATATGGATTGTTTGCACCTCTTTTCGTGTACTATGTTTTCATGTTGATACTCACTTCTACAACAATTTCTCTAGTACCTTTTTTGGTTCTTGATTTTTTCTTGGAGCATTATGACTCCGTTCTCTTTTCTCTACAACTCTTGTGAAAAAGTTCCCATATTTAGCAACACCTAGATGTTTAGTAGATAGGCCTTTTGGACCAAATCCTCATAGGGATTCAACATACTTGAAATTAAAACAATACACAGACTCTTTCCACTCTCCAACGTGAGGATGATTCCTCACATTTTCTTGTCCAATAATAAATGCCAAAGAAATAAATTTATTTTCCCTTTTTCTTTTCAGATATAACTAGCCAATCACGATATTGTCTGTAGACTCCAACAATATAATACCTATTTATAAAAATTCTTGGAAGAAACAATGGTTTACCTTCAAACCAATAAATTTGAGTAACCATATTGTTTTCTCTTTCTTCATGTAACCCTTTTCCCCACAGGAAAACATGGGCTTGGGAAGATAATTGATGTGTCTCTTGTCCATTTATCATGTAAATGATTTTCTTTACAAATATATCTTGTATTAGACAAAACATTCAAGTAGATTCATACTTCCATAGTACGGGATACCAGAACTTGTAGGTTTTAACCCTGTAAAGAAATTACCTGCATGCGAATTCTAAATCACAGGAAAAATAAAAATACGAGAGCATAACACATAAAGCACATATACAAAGAGATTTCCCACTGGATCTCAAAACTAAGACTACCAGCTTGATTTTTCATTATGTTCCTTTCAATGTTACAATACATATTTATACATGTCGAAGCATCCAATACCATGGACCAAAAAACCATCACGTCCAATACCATGGACCAAAAAACCATCGATCCAATACCATGGACCGAAAACCATCGCGTCCAAAAAACATGTGCGAAAATCATGCACAAAACCATAGGTGGGTCCGCCCAACCTAACATAGGGTCCAAAACCAAAATTTTCCGGGGCGCTGCCCCGGACCCCATAAAGTGGGGTTACGGGTACCCCTCAAACCCCCTGTTAACTATGTGGAAAGAATATAACACAACCCAATAGGGTATTATATGGGGAAGGTTTGAATGGGGAGGGGGGTCAATATATGGTGGGAACCGAGTTGTCTTCTTCCCTCTAACGGTGTGAGAGGTATTATGAAAATGTGTGAGCAAATGGTGTGAGTGGTATTAGTGGTAGTCGGACCGCAAGGGGAGAGGTCGAGGGACCGAGGTTGAGGGAGAGGGTCGAGGTGCTATGGGAGAGATTTTGTTGCACAGTGGGGAGTCAACTACGGTAAAATCACAGTGGAGGTAGTGTACTACGTATAAAAAAATGGGAGTGGATTCACGTATTGACAGGGGCTTATGTATGGATTGTGTATTGGAATGGCAGCCTAATGGGCAGGGAATGCGAGGCGCACCAACATTTTTTTTTAAAGAAACATTCCAGGAAAGCTATGGTATGGAACATTTAATGGAGTTGAAAACCAAGAGTGGTGAGGGGTATAGGAGCCTTGTATGGAGGAGCGTGAGACATAATATACAATGTAGAAACTAGGAAGAGCATACAACAATGGGAGTAGATTATTAAAAAAACATAGTGGAGCAGGTTGGTAATGGGAGGCAATACCAAGCAATATAATACTAAGGCGAGTTCGGGTTGGCACCACAGTTTAAAATTTATTGTAGTGTGGTCATGAGTTCATGTCATTAAAAATCGTATGCAGTAAACGCAATAAGAAAATTGTGGTATTAAATGTGCATACATGTAATGTCAAGCCAACATTCATACACAACGCTCATAATGTCAAGCCACCATTCATACACAACGTTCGTAATGTTAAGCCAACGTGGGGAGAGGGGTTCATACACAACATTAAACACTATTCAACACTGCATATCACAGCACTTCAACACAACATAACACTTCAATGCAACATAATATCATTCAATGTATGAGCAGTATTACAAGGCATGCCAATTATGATAACATACAAAATTGTGTGCACTTCTGGTTTCAATGCACAATGTTCAACCTCCATCACAACACCTCTGACACATACAATTTGACGCACTTCAATGATCCATGGAGAAGGTGTCAGCTCTATAATGGCAGAGGTCTCAGTTCTGTAAAATAGGCAAAATGGAGTTACAAGGCATAGAGAAGCCAAAAAATGGAGTTGGCTATGATACCATGTCAAACCAGGAGGTAACTCCACAATGTGAATTGTGTCTTTGCATTAATATTGCTCATGGATATATACATAGAAGGAGAGACTCTTGGGCTTCACCTCCCAATGTCTCTTCATATTCCTATTCTCCTTATTTATTATTTACACTATTATATATATTCACTCAATCCGAATGATTAGGTGTCAACAGCTAGGTATAGATGGTGCTATGTACATGTTGGATATGTGGTGTTGTGTACATATTGTATTGCACACATGATGGATATGCGATGTTATGTGCATATGGTGTTGTGCACATGTTAAATGTGTGGTGTTGTGTACATATGGTGTTATGAACATGTTGCATATGCAGTGCTATGTACATATGGTGTTGTGTGCATGTTGTACATGTGGTGCTATGTACATATGGTGTTGTGTGCATGATTGTACATGTGGTTTTGTGTGTATTTTGTTTTGTGTACATGTTGTACATATGGTGTTGTGTGCAAGTGGTGTTGTGTGCAAGTGGTGTTATGTACATGTCGTGCATGTGGTGTTGTGTACATGTGGTGTCATTTACATATCGTGCATGTAGTGTTGTGTACATGTGGTATTGTGTACACGTTGTATAGGTGGTGCGGAGTACATGTGGCATTTTGTACACATTCTGCAGGTGGTGTCATGTACATGTGATATAATGCATACATTGTGAAGGTGGTGTTGTGTACAGGTGGCACTGTGTACAGGTGGTACTGTGTACATGTTGTACATATGGTACTGGTGGGCATGTAGTACTATGTTTGTGCATTGTGTAGTTATGGTATTGTGACATGTGTATTTTTTGTGTTGTACTCTGGGTAGTACATGTATTGTGTTGTGTTGTATGCTAGATGTAGGAGTATGTATTGTGGTGTGTTGTACACCAGGTGTAAGTGTACGTGTCATGATGTATATAGCGCGTAGGTGTATATATTGTGTGGTGTCTTACATTGTGTGTGGATGTATGTGTTGTGATATACATTGTGTGTATGTGTACATGATTCAAGAGAAGCAAAGGTACATGGTGCTTGTCGGGTGTGGAAACCAATCCGATGTGTGTACAAAAATAACAAAGGTAGAAGTAAGGAATGATTAAAGGATAAGTTAGATTTTAAGCTTTTGTGGCTCTCTTTTGGAAAATAGTGCTTCGGATCATCCATTGTAATATTTGCATCTTGTCGATGTTTAAAATCCCAACATTTCTATCCTGAATATGGATCCCCGTTGGGATTCGAAATGTCGACAAGATGCAAATAATATTGTGGATGATCCGAAGCACAATTTTCTAAAGGATAAGTATCAATATTTTATTTCATTTTTATTATAAATATGATTTATGATTATGATTTACGATAGTTACATGTGATATATGATTATAGTTTATGATGATTTCATGCGATTTATGATTTTAATCTATGATGGTTGAGTTTGAGCTAATCGAATGTGATATCTTTATACATGATGATTTGATCAAACAACTAGTTTGACTTTTGGTGATAGAAAGTAAACAAGATTGCAAGTGTACCTTATTGATAGACCATCGATGACGTATGATTTGAATTTATTTCAATTTGTTTTGAGTCTAATGGAAATTATGTGCTTGGTACAGGAAAGCATGAAATTCCCAGTTGGATGGTTGAAATTGACTACAAGAATTTGCAGCGTCACTGAAAGGAATTGGAACATGCGGTAGTATGTCGGTAAACCACTTCAGGAGCAGGCCCATTGTGGGACATTGGTACCCAATAGTGTCCATTGATTTCCATGAGCATGTTATGACTGGTATGATGGTTTTGAGGCAGGGATATGCCTTGGTTTTTGGACCTTCCAATGTCAAGAAACCTTGCTAAGGGATGGACTGCTCAGGATGGGGGTGCCAACAAAACTTGTGTAGAGCTCTAACTAGGGTCTCTCACACCACTAATTATCCCACATTAATAAGTCAATCCGAGAACGATTTGTTATTGCAAGGAGTAGCTCAATCCGAGGCTATTTGTCTGAGTAATGCTCAGTAGTATAGTGTTCTAATGATTCGAAAGGAAACAGATGCTAAGCTGTAACTAAACTAACTCAAAAGATAGAATCACACAAGGCAACTGATCAGTCAAGGGTACGGAAGCAATAACCCATCCCTTTAGAAACTGATGAAGAAAGGAAATTAGAGCATGGACTTATAGGTCTGGGAGCTAAGAAGCGTCTTGTTGAGGCTCACTACAGCCTTAGACCTTCTCTCACACCATAAACAACAAAGGCAGGTAAATAAAACGGTGGAAAGTAAAATGGAACAGCAATCTGGAAATGGAACAGCAATAAATGGAACAGCAGTAAAATGGAACAGCAGTAATCAAATGGAACAACAGTAATAAAATGGAACAGCAGTAATAAAGTGGAACAGCAATCCTCAATGAATTATGAAACAGCAATTCTCATCCGTATGTACATGTTCTATACTACTACAGCAATCTGAGAATAATAAATGATATGACTACGCTTCTAAACGAAGTAATATGGCTTGCAAGTCTCACAAATACTATTTCACATGGATCTAATAACGATACATTCAGGCTAACATTCTGTTACAGAGATAACCGAAAGATGCAACTCAAATAGATCCAATTGTACAGTGCAGAGACATGAGATAAAGAAATCATTCACGTATCAATCATAGCATATCACATAAGAGATGTATCAGACTACTTAAATAACAGAAATAAACAAATCACCGTATAATAATACAAAAGCAAGTGTCCTTCGGAGCCGGACCCTTAGGTGCCAAGGGTACACTGCCTTAAGTTATTCCAGATGCAGAGACGAAATGAACACCAATTCTTCTATATTAATCGCATCAAAAGTATACAAAGTCAGGTCTCAGCGAGACTCAATGATCACGGTTTGTTCTGAAACTTAGAATCATAAAAAACAGTTGTTCTTTGCTCAATGGCGTGGTGCCTTTATATAACAGAAATGACGGAGGTATCTAGACAATCAAAAAGATAAGTTAAAGCAGCGATCCCTCAGGATCAAAGATCCTAAGGGATTCGCTAATCGTTCAATTCTTCTCTTTTCCTTCTCGCGCTCTCTGACCCGGTATCCCGCATTCTTTCCCTGGGCTATTCGGCTCTAATTTTGCTTGATCTCGTCCGCATCCGGTGCCCTGCTGGAGGGACAGCAATTATTTTCCCTTTGCTCCTTGCTTTTGATCGACAATCCCCTGTTTCCACGTCTTCCTGCATAGAAAACATCAATTATCAGCACTTGAGCTTCCTTTGTCTATTTTCGCATATTTTACCAAAATCCTTTATCTTCTTTGAACTCATGATACAGAAAAAGTTAGAATTGTTATTGAAAAACCACTAGATTGCTTGAATACCTTCCAAGTGCTCCACACACCCCCCTGCTTACCCTGTTTCATGGCCTCATGAAAACGTTATAGTTGACATGCAAAGCAGTGAGAGAATAGGCTGGAGAAGGGATCTCGCGAGGAGGCCGACAACCATGATGAGCAACTAGATTATCAAAGAACTGATCTATTTGATCTGCAGGCATCTCATACAAGGCCTGATATCCAGGTGCAGGGTGCCAAATAATTGGACTGCGAAATCGATACCCAACCAGGATGGCCCTGCTTGCAGAATCCGTTCCCCATAAAGGTTCAATCGGCTGGCAGCCAACTCAAAATTCTCGTATTTGAATGGTTCCCTGAGTTGGATGTTTGGGTTAGAGGTCCGGTATCGAAATTTTGCAGCATCGATGGCCAGGTCTTTAATAGTCAGGAAGTATTCCAGACTATTTCGAATCAAGTCTTCGTGCATGGGACCTAATATCTCAATGACACCTGGGATCCTCATAAGACTCCTATGTTCTCTCCATAGTGTCACTGGGTCTCTAGGTTCAGCTCGTACCCATAAATCTAAGTCGTTCTCTTGTCTCTGGAAGGTGTTGTAAGCTTTGAGCCATTTCAACCGATTAACCCCAAATGAGATAAAGGCTTGGAGTTGTATATCGCCAAAAAAAGGGCCAGGATTTAAATCAGTTTCCTGGTCTAGCACAAGATTGTGCAGGTAAAACTCACATAATAACCTTTGAACTTTAACTCCATAGTGCTTACAACAGTCTATAAAGTCATTAACAGTGTTGATGTGAATAGGTGCTCCTGCCCTAACGGCTTTTATTTTTAATCTCAGATATCGTTCAAGCAAAAATAAAGCATAATTTTTAGCAGGGGCCCTACAAGTCAAAACATCAGTATATAAGGAACACACAATGTCCATCTACTTAACAACACTATCTAATCGACGAGTTACCTTAGCAACCTTTTCCTGCTCCTTCTGCCATCCTTCAAAGGCCTGGCTCTCGGACTGACTGATGTCTCGAAGTTGCTGTTGGAGCTCTTTGTATCTCTCCTTGGGGACTGTCTGTTCTCGCAACTGCTCAGCTTCTTGCTAAGCTTCCTTCATCATTTTATGCAAGGTTCTGGTTTTTGGGTCCTTTTTCCACAAAGCCGTAGAGGCTGGAAGTTTAACCTGGACCTTTCTATTACGTTGTTTGGAGTTTAGGACCCGAATTACGCCCGAGGGTGGTGCTTCTGTTTGGACCTCTTTGCTTTCTGTTTCTTTCTTAACGCGAATAAAGGGTTGTTGTGGCCCTTCTGCCATCGAAGCCTCTTGCTATTCCATTGGTATGTCCATTCGTTCTTCAGGGCCAGATGGAACAGCAGTCTGCCCCTCCCTACTATTTGGAACAGCAGTTTGTTCCTCCATGTCATTTGGAACAGCACCCTGTTCCTCATTATTATTTGGAACAGCAGATTGTTCCTCGGTAGTAGGTCTCCTGATGGGGTTTCGACCAGCAAAACGGGTTCTTGTCCTCGGGGTTCTTGCTGCCGTGGTCCTCCTCCTTTTCCTTACGGTCTTCTGTATTCTCAGACTGGCTTTCAACATTCGAATTTGCTGCCGGAGTCTGGCTATGGTGCCCAGCAACCTCTGTTGTTTCTTTCTTAACTTCTTAACTTCCTTTGCCTCAGCAGAGGGTTTGGCCCTTAAGCTCGTCCCTTCTTCATCTGGGATATCTTCCGATGTTTCGGGGACAGATTGTCCCTGATTGTTGTCCTCTATTTCATTATCATATCCAGGTAGGTTTTCTTCCTCTGCCTCTTCTGCATGCATTTCCTCGGGTAATTCTTCTTCTGGGGGACCGTCAAGGACACCTCCTGTGCTGGAGGGTTGGCCATATTCTCCCATATTGGCTAGTACTGCTGCCAATTCCTCCTCACCTGGAGGGTCCTGCACCGGGGTATCCCCTGGCTGTGCAATTTCTTCTTCCTGATTGCCCTGCTTGGTGGCCTCTTCTCCCTCTGAGTGTTCATCTCCTTGGTTGCTCTGTTCGGTGGCCATTTCTTCCTCGGAGTGTTCATCTCCCTTTTCAATTTCTCTTTCCGGCTGGTCAGTCTCAGCCTCTGATTACTCGGCATTTCCTTCAGAGAATCCTCCTTCCAATTCTGGAGGTTCGTCCATAATTTCAATTGGTTGGGCCGTGGTTCCCTGAATCCTTTCTAGCCTTCCTCATATCCGAGCCAACCGAGCTGACTTCCTTGGTCTTTCAGGTTGGTTGGGTGTGCCAGCAGGTTCTCTGGGTTCTTCTTGTCGTTCTGGCATACCGAAGGGTTATTTCCGTTTTGAAGCAGCATGTCTTCTGGCTGCTGGCTCCTTGCGTCTTTCTGAACGTTCCGGCGTACTAGAGGACTGTTCGAGTTTCGGGGGTTGTACAGCCAATCCTCCCTCGACTGTTTCAATCAATTCCTCCCAAGTGCTCTGTTGTTGGGTGAGACTATGGCTCACTATCAACCGGATCAGTCCATGGTGGCTGACAACTGCATCTATATGCTGGGCCTTCTTCAGGCTTCGGGCCGCGTCATGTAACAGCGAATTTAAAAGTACAGGGAGATTCACAGAGCATTTTCCTTTTAAAACAGCCAAAAGTTTTAACTGACGAGGCCTTACCACATCTTTTCTTCCTTCGCAGGTAATATAACTTTGCACTGTCTTCGCCAGCTCGGTCCAGGGTTCCCCAAGTGTTGTCGGCAGAACTCCTTTCCCTTTGACTGTCAAGCTTTGGCCTTCGTCCTGGAACATTTCCATAGCTTTTTGCAATCTTTCCTTCTTCAGCGTCCATATGGGTCCAGCAGCTGGTAATCCTGAGACTTCTGCAATGATGTCCTCCGTAACCACTATCCACTTTCCTCTTACTACGGAGTGGTTTTCCTGCAAATTCTACAGGAATTCTAATGCTACTGCTTCGTTTGATTCTTGCAGGCGGTTGAAGTAATTCAACCATCCTGCGTTTTCCAGGATTTTATGAGCAGCAGTGGAAAATTTCAGCTTGTGAGGTTTGCTTCGGACCGTCTTTCCACCCATGATTCTACTCAAAAATGGAACAGCAACTGCTTGCGGTATTTGCGACGCAGGGAGGATGATCAATGCCAATTTTTGGAAAGGATCACAGAGCATGCAACGAAAAAAGGATCGTGGACGGCAATCTCCGTAGGATGAAATCGTCATACCGTTAAACCATGCCATTCCTTCGTACATTATCTTGCCCGAATGGTGTGCAACCACGTAACCCCTGCAGTAATGAGGTTACCTCCCCCCTGCGATCTGATAGGCTGCCCCCAGCTGTCAAAGAGAGGAGCAGCAGCCAGTCGGGAGTCAAATCATAAAGTACAGCATATGGAATTATGCCATGTTGTAAAAAAACAACGAAATGCCGAAACCGAGGCAAAAAGGTAGATCGCGTTTTATATGAGAGCCTGTGTGATATAATGAGGAACCGGGGAATTGGACGTCTGTCAAATGTACGAAATATCCAGTAGTCATTGTCAGTTCCGTTGCCATGATCGGTGGTAATAAATATTCATGTGATATATATCGGGGTGTGACATATGATTTATGCAAAGGATATAAGAGACAGAAAGATTTAATATCATACCTGTTGGTGTAAAGATTACGACTTCGATGCCATTAACAGAGCTCTGCTGCCAACAGGTGTTCATAACCTTGGCAGAGTTGTTTATTTCACCCTCCGGAACCATGATCCTTTGTGTTTATTCTGAAGAGTGCTTTGTCAAAATGCAGGCCATTATGCCGGCTTGGTAACCAGATAACCATAATGCCATTCACAAGGTAGGCACGAAACGTGGTCAGGCCGGCTCGTGATGAGACCTCCTGTTCCAAGGTTTGCATGGTAATTTACCTTTGGACCATATCCCTGGTGTGGTGGTCGTAATGGGAATGCCACTTCGCTTCCATCCTTATGATCATGGTAGGCTGGCTCTGAATGAGACCCCCTATCCTGCATTTGACAATTTCATATCTTGTTTTTATTTCTTTTTTATTCTTCCTTTGCAGCACGCTTCTCTTTTTTTCTTTGTTCCATTACACATAAGGGTGGTTCCGCACTCCTTAAGAGCGAGGAATGGTGGAAGAAGTCTTACAATCCCAACAGACAGATATAAATCGTTTGCTCATATTCCTCAGTAATGATCAAGAAGGTTTTTAGGGAGATCGACATGATAAAAATTACCAAACCACGGTTCAGGAATAAGATAATGACAGTGAAGACGAAAGTTAGTGTCCCTCCTCTTGTCTTCTTATATACACTGACTGTTAAAATAGTAGCGATTTATGATATGCTGGTTTCGGTATATCATTCTTTATGTTCATTGCATAATGTTATTGCTATATCTAAAGGATTCAGGAGAGCATAATCGTTAAACGTCCCAATAGGAGCAGAAAGGTTCTGATGGCATTCTCTCTGAGGGAAGCATGTAAATGGCTTATGTTGTGGAAAAGAAATAACAGAATTAACCAAATTCTGTATCTTGGAAAAGGAAATGCACGAGTGCTGCAAAGAAACAGCAAAGCACAAAGAGTGTTGTTCCTTTTCGCAAAGGAACAGCAAAAACCCACACACGCTGTTCCTTTTCGCAAAGGGACAGCAAAACAAAAGTGTTGTTCCTTTTCGCAAAGGAACAGCAAAAATTCCAAAACAAAAAGTGCTTGTTCCTTTTCGCAAAGGAACAACAAAAATTCCAAAATAAAAAAAGTGTTGTTCCTTTTCGCAAAGGAACAGCAAAAACCCACACACGCTGTTCCTTTTCGCAAAGGGACAGCAAAACAAAAGTGTTGTTCCTTTTCGCAAAGGAACAGCAAAAATTCCAAAACAAAAAGTGCTTGTTCCTTTTCGCAAAGGAACAACAAAAATTCCAAAATAAAAAAGTGCTTGTTCCTTTTCGCAAAGGAACAGCAAAAATTCCAAAATAAAAAGTGTTGTTCCTTTTCGCAAAGGAACAACAAAAATTCCAAAATAAAAAAGTGCTTGTTCCTTTTCGCAAAGGAACAACAAAAATTCCAAAATAAAAAAGTGCTGTTCCTTTTCGCAAAGGAACAACAAAAATTCCAAAATAAAAAAGTGTTGTTCCTTTTCGCAAAGGAACAGCAAAAATCCACACGCACAAGATCAGCAAAGAGAAAAGTGTTGTTCCTTTTTGCAAAGGAACAGCAAAGCAAAACGTGTTGTTCCTTTTCGCAAAGGAACAACAAAAATTCCAAAACACAAAAGGTGTTGTTCCTTTTCGCAAAGGAACAACAAAAATTTCAAAACACAAAAAGTGATGTTCCTTTTCGCAAAGGAACAGCAAAAATTCCAAAAGTGTTGTTCCTTTTGAAAAGGAACAGTAGAATCACGCGAGTGCTGTTCCTTTTGAAAAGGAACAGCAAAATCAAACCAGTGCTGTTCCTTTTAAAAAGGAACAGCAAAATCAACAAGTGCCGTGCGAAACAAGGTAAATACTGCAATCAAAGATAAAAAACATATGTACAGAATGTTATGTACAAATTATGAAAAACGAGTTGCTTAAGTTACAGGCGAGGAAGATTTCGCTTCCTCTCCTAAGATCTCCAAATCAGTATCTTGCTGTAGCTGTTGACGAAAGGATTCCCGAGTAAGAGGTCTTCGATAGAGACGAACTCGGTGGCCATTTACTTTGAACGTATGTCCAGAACCGTCAATTGTGATCAGAGTGAGGGTCCCATTGTCGTGAACCTTCTGGATCTCATATGGTCCTAGCCAGCGAGTCTGGAGCTTCCCTGGGAAATCCTGGAACCGAGGATCATATAACAGAGCCCAGTCTCCTTCATGGAAGACATTTTTCTTTATAAGTGCATCATGCCACTTGGCTCGCTGTTGTTGGATTAATGCTGTGTTTTGTAATGCAGAGAGCCTAATCTCATCCAATTCGTTGATTTGTCGTAATCGATTGATCTGTGCCTCATTCAGATCTAAGTCGACCTCTTGTGCAGTTCGTAGTGTTTGGATCTCAAATTCGATAGGAAATATTGGTTGTTTCCCAAACACCAATTGATAAGGTGAATAGCCTGTCGTACTTCTCCATGTGGTTCTATAAGCCCACAGTGCTTCCGGTAGCCGAGCAGCCCAATCACGCCTATGTGATGCGATAGTCTTTGTTAAGATTGATTCAATTATCTTGTTACTGTTTTCTACTTGTCCATTCGCCTGCGGATGGTAGGGAGTAGTGATCTTATGTTGGATATGATAGTTGTTAAGTGTTGCAGCTAGTTTATTTCCAACAAATTGTGGTCCACCATCTGTAATTACTTCTCTCGGAAGTCCATAACGTACAAACAAATGGAACAAAAATTGTATTACCGAATCTTCTGTAGCCCTGGCTAATGATTCAGCCTCAACCCATTTAATAACATAGTCTGTTGCTACCAGGATGTATGTCCTCTGGTTTGATGGTGGATTAATGGGCCCGAAGAAATTGAGAGCCCATCGTTCGAATGGCTCAATAACCACTTGTGGTCTCAGGGGCATTTCATCAGCTTGACCAGGTTTCCCTGCTCGCCGGCAGCTGTCACAGGCTTGTACAAATTTTTTCGCGTCCTTAAAAATTGTAGGCCAATAGTATCTTGCCTGTAGTACTTTATGTGCTGTTCTTTTGTCGGCAAAGTGCCCTCCGCATGGTCCATTATGACAAGCTTTCAAGATGTCTAGGATCTCATCCTCTCAAATACACCTCCTGATTTGCATGTCTGCCCCTGTATGGAATAAGTGGTCTCCAATCCACGAAAATCGAGTGCTTCTTTGAACAATTTGCTTTCGTTCTTGAGGGGTTAGGTGTTTTGCTAACTTACCCACTGCAAGGTAATTGGCAACATCAGCATACCAGGGTGTTCGAATAGCAATGGCAAACAAATGTTCATCGGGGAATTGATCTTCTACTGCTTCTGTTTCAATTGATTTGGGTATTCTTGAGAGGAAGTCGGCTACAGGGCTCTCCTTGCCAGGTCGATCCTTGATTGTGATGTCGAACTCCTGCAACAAGATCAACCATCAAGTTACTCTAGCATTCGTGACAGGTTTGTTTGCTAGATATCTGATAGCAGAATGATCTGTATATAACACAACAGGATAACCTGTAATATAATGCCTAAATTTATTAATAGCATGAATTACAGCCAGGAATTCCTTTTCAATAACAGTATAATTGAGTTCTGCAGAGGATAAATTTTTGCTAATATAGTAAATAGCATATGGCTTCTTATCCTCTTCTTGTCCTAGGACTGCACCGATTGCTGTATCCGAGGCATCAGATGAGATTTGGAATGGCAAATTCCAGTTTGGTCCTCGAAGGACTGGAGCTATTGACAGCAACGTTTTCAATTCTTTAAAAGCCTGGTCACATTTCTCTGTCCACAAGAAATCAACATTACCAGTTAAGGCATATAAAGGTGCTGCAATTCGTGAATAATGTTCTATGAACCGTTTGTAATATCCAGAAAATCCAAGGAAACTACGCACCTCTGTTTGAGTAGTGGGGGTGGGGATGAGCAAAAGAATCTGAATTTTAGTAGGATCTACCTGTATACCAGCTGCTCAAATGTAGTGCCCTAGAATGAGCCCTTCCGTCATCATCATGTAGCACTTTTCGTGGCTTAGGCAGAGTCTGGTAGCAATGCAGCGTTGTAGGACTTTTTCCAAGGTATCCAGAGCTGGATCAAATTCATCCCCATACGGTATGAAGTCGTCCATGTACACCTCAAGTCCATCGTTTATTAGATCTGCAAAAATACTAAGAATAGTCCTTTGAAATGTAGCAGGGGCGTTACATAGGCCGAAGGGTAATACTCGATAAGCAAACGTTCCCCAGGGGCACGTAAAGGTAGTTTTATCCTGGTCTTCAGGGGCAATTTGGATTTGGTTATATCCACTGAAGCCATCCAGAAAAGAGAAAAATTTCTTCCCTGCTAACGTGTCCAATACTTGGTCTATAAATGGGAGGGGGAAGTGATCCTTCTGTGTAGCCTTGTTTAACTCCCTGTAATCCACGCAGATCCTCCATTTTCCATTTTTCTTGGGTACCACCACCAAGGGAGAGACCCATTTACTGTCAGAGATAGGGTAAATAAAGTTAACATCTAAGAGTTTATGAAGTTCGTCTTTTACTATCTCTTTTAAGTGAGGGTTGAGTCTTCTCTGTGGCTGACGGACAGGTCTTGCATCTTTCTCTATATAGATGTGATGGGTGCACAATTGAGGATCAATCCCCTTCATGTCAGGGTAATCCCACACAAATGCATCCTTGTATTTTTGCAACACATTAACAAGCTCTGTTTCTTGATCTGATGTAAGGTTGGCGTTAATATTCAGAGTTTTACCAGGTTCAATTTCCACTACTTTGCTATTGGCCACAACGGTTACTGGTATTGTTTGGTCATGTGGATCTTTCAAAGGATCTTCTTCTGGCTCACTGTCAAACGCTGCTTCTATCATAAAACACTACATATGTGCTCTAGCTTCGGTTTGACCAATAAAATTGTTAATGGCGTCATCCTCTGTTTGATCTTTAAAGTTTAAAGCCTTCTGTATAGTTAATGGAGATCTGATATTGTTAGTAGGATATGACACAGGATAAGGGTTAGTTTTAATCATTGGCAGGCTTGGTTGTGCTGGAGGATATAAGATTAAATTTTTAACATCTGGTTCTTTAGTTATAGTCATGTTGCCCTGCCGGCAGCCAATGTAGGCATTGGCAGTAGCAAGCCAGGGTCTGCCTAGGATTAACGGATGTCCATCTAGTCGGGTTTTAGGGTTAATTACCAGGAAATCTGTGGGATACTCCCAGGAATCTACGGAAACCATGACATCATACAGAGTACCTTCTGGTCGAACTACAGATCGATCTGCCAATTCTAGTAGAGTAGAGGTAGGTTCTACTGACGTGATGCCAAGCTTTTGGCAGGTGGAGGTTGTCAAAATGTTGATTGCAGCTCCCAGGTCAACTAGAGCGTTAGTCAGGGTTTGACCATAGATTTGGAAAGTTACAATTGGGTTCCCTGGATCTTCATATTTAATAGGGGCCTCTTTTCCTGATAATAGGTCGGATAAAGTACCAACTACTTGGACTCTAGGGTTAGTATTTGTATTCCTCCTTGATTTTTTGATGCACAATTCTTTTATGGTTTTTGCATATATAGGAATATCTTGTATAGCTTGGAGGAATGGAATATTTATATACAGATTTTGTAACTCTCCCAAAATGTCAAAGTCTGGAGATCGTATAGATCGAGATATGACTAATCGTTCTGGGAAAGGAGGAGAGGATGTACTTGCTTGTTTATTGTTTTGCTCTTTGTTTTCATCCTTCTGTTGTGGGGGTTGTTCTATTGGTAACTGATCTTCAATGCGAATTGTTTTGTCTCCCTCTGTTTCTATTATTTGTCCAGATCTTAGCTGAAGATCATTGCACTCCCTTAGGTCAGGTCCAATTTCTAATGTGTCTATAATTTGGATGGATTGAACTGGCCTATTATTAGGATTGGGATTGGGTTGGGCTGGGAGTTGCGGTCTCAGATTAGACTAGGGATTTTGTTGTAAAGCTGGCAGAGTTGGTTGAGGGAGTGGGTTAGTTCCTGTTGATTGATATGTCGATCTTGGCCAATTGGTCTACCATGGTGAACCTTGTGAAGTAGGGGGAATCCACTGCGGGGTATATGAGTTATTTTGCCAGTATGGTGGGGCATAAGGAAAATTTGGCCAACCGAATTGGTTTGCTTGATTCATCCATGGGTTTGAAGAGGGAAATGGTTGTGATGGCCAATTTGAAAATGGGGGTGCAGATTGATTTTGCCATATACCATATCGCTGAGTATTATACTGTGGAGGCTGAAAGGAAGAGGTTGGATCCGAAAACATACCTGGTTGCTTAGGCTGCCATTGGCGACGCTGGTTAACAAAGTATGCAGGCTCTGGTTCCTCTTCTGCTTCTTTGTATATTGCCTTCAGTCCGGGGAGTGAGGGGCAGCTTTCAGTAGGATGATCCTTTGTGCAAATAACACATGCTTGGACTGAATCTAGTGGACATTCCTTGTGGCTGTGTTTTTTCTACATCGGGGGCAAAAAATTGCCAGATTTTGTTCTGCCTCCATCTGCTTTTGTCTGGCCTGCACAATATCAAGCTGTGTAGTTAATGTCCCTAAAATATCAGTTTTAAAATTTTCTAATAAATTCCCAAGCTCTACACGTGTTACCCCATTTGTTGAAATTTTATTATCTCTAATAAACCGGTCATATTCTGTTGGTTTTATTCTTGTGCTACCCCTTGAACTCCTGATGCATAACTTAATAATATCAGCGAAGTTTTCTTGGTAAATATCCCCTTTTCCCATGATATTCAATGTCTCAATCCACTGTTCTTTCATACCTCTAATTAATGCAGTTTTCAACACATTGTCAGGCAGAGGTAATGGTGCATAGGGGGATCTTTGTAAATTGTATTGGAAGCATTCCACATATTCTTCTAAGGTTTCATTTGGTTTGGCCGTCATTTGGAAAATCTCATCGTTCAATTCCCTTGACCTACAATAATCCTGATATTTCTTGGGAAAGGCTTCTTTCATCTCTTCCCAATTGTTTATGACTCCACCACCTAAACCCATAAACCATCTCAGAGCTGCCCCCTTCAAAGTAGAGGGGAACAGCTTGAGTTTTTGGGGGTCAGTGGTGTAATCGTACCCCCTGCATAACACATCATACTCGAATAAGAATGCATCAGGGTCCTCTGATGTGAGGCCATGAAATGTTGGGATGTGTTGGAGCGGAATTGCCTTCATCGGTGCATTCACAGTAAAGTCTACTATAGGGTACTGTAAGGTAGTGGTTTGGGTATTTGGTTGATTTTGCGCCATGGGATCAAATACGTGCCAATATCCTTCCGGGATTTCTAGGAGGGTGTTCCTAGGTTGGGGAGGAACAGACTTGGTTTTAACGACACTTCCCTTATCTAGAATTTCTACAACTGGAATTTCTATTTGAGGGAATGGAGTGCCCTCAATATCAATTCTAGCTGCACTCTCCTTATCTGGACTGTTTAATAGTTGAATTACCCTAGAAGGAGACCTTGGTTCCTTTATTTCCCCTGTTTCCCCTTCTCCTTCCCAAAGGTTACTTAA
>APFE031183984.1:3303-13446 GCA_000404065.3 Pinus taeda
GATACTAGTACGTAGGTGCTGGCCTACTGAAGGCTACAACCTTCTCTTTCTTCCAGGGACCATGTTTCATAAATTTTCAAACTGGATCCATGAACATCAATCAATCATCAAGAATTTATCCATCAATCAATCTCCTTTTCACAAATTAGATCTGAATCAAGTAGATACTTCTCTAACAGCTGTACTCAAAACACAGTACCAGAAACCACACACCAAAATATGAACCCAGAACACAACAACAATAAATAGAAGCAGCTAGATCACAACTCTAAATATATACACTATTTCAATAACCTGCAACATGCATGCATACACCTCTGAGTTTGGGACAACCTGCGTATACGGTGTTTACATTCACTGAACCAACGTGTATACGCGCCTTAGCTTTATTGAACCTGCGTACAGATCTATAAAGGATAATTCGCTCTTTCAGATATTCAAACACTAATTAACCCAGATTATCGGTGTTATAGATCAAGCAAGCGCCACATATAACATACCAAAATCATACAAAGATACTATCATTCAAGCTTAAAGATTATGACCCATCAATAGAACTTATCCTTCTCTTTGCGCTAAGGTTCCTCCTTCATTCAGATCCAGATCTGCACCATAACTCAATTACCAGTATTCTAGATCTAGCACTTTATCAGATGTTCAATAATAATTCAGATGATACTTTGCCACATGAGCTCCTTCCTCTTTTATAGTCTTAGGCCTTCCACAATACCATGGTCCAAAACCATAATAAACCAATACCACGGACCCAATACTTGGGATCAACACTTCTGACGAGGTACCATGGTCCAAAACCATATAGGTTAAAATACCAAGGACTAACTGCCACAGACCAAAGATAAGTTCCTCAACATATACACGCATTTGTAACGTCTAACCCGCGTGTATACGGGTCTTCGTCTAGATGAACCTGTGTATATGTCTTTTCCTTCATTCTGAAAGCCTGAACTGAGATCTGTTATCAAAGAGAGTTGCCATCAAGGACAACACCTGTGCCATAGCTCTAAATCAGTGCCAAAATGCCAACAAAGCATGATAAGTGAGGTATAAGGGAATCATCGAGGTACTATAGAGCAATAAAGGGATTCCCATATTTACTTTTCTAGCTACTTGAGAGGCATCTTGAGACCATAGAGATGCTAGGCTAAATAATAGAGGAGTTCTTTGATTTTATCATGTTGGTGAAGGAGAGTTGCCTTCACCCAATGCATTTATTAAAGAATTGATAGTTTTCCCCTTGTGGCATCATAGCTTGGCTACAAGGTCACTAGTTATAAAAAGCTAATGCGTAGTTGAGCCTGTGGCTAGGTGGTAAAAGTTTCTTCCTAGATTGGTCACTGGCTTGAAATTTCAGAAAAGTTTTGCCTCTATTCATATGATAATTGCTTAATTGTACCTTGGTGGTTATGAATGAGAATTTATGCCTTTTTTATATGGAATTTGGAATATGGTGTTGTATGTGAACTAATATATATATATATATGCTTAGACGAGTTAAGTTCTCAATGCTTAAGAAGATTGCTATGTGGAAATTGGTCTCTCTTTATTATAGACCATATATGTATGCCTACTGAAAGAACTAGTTTTTGAATGTGGGGATAAATGTATGATCTATTGGCTATGTGCTGTGTAGTCTTGTGATACTACAATTGTAACACCCTTTCTAAGAAATTCTCTTGATGGGAACTAGCTAAATGCTCCCTTCTCCTTGAGACTTAGTAGGACGTTTGAATAAGGGTCATCCTCCTCATAATTCTAGCAGCACTTATAGGCTACTAATATGCCATGGGGGCCTCATTATTTTCTACATATAGGTAGGCCCTTCACCCTTTTCTATAATTGGAAACCACCTCCTTGATGGTTGGCATCCTTAAATTTATAAGCAATACCCATTAAACTGGTCTTCACAAAACATCTGAAGCAAAGCTCCATTATATTCAATTGAGAAATACTTTCCCTCTTTGAAGACTTAAATCAGAATGATGGCTAGGGGCAAGATGCCCATGACTGGGATCTCATGCTCCATTCATGGACTAGGACCATTGTGAATGGCTCTGATTGGTTTGGGAAATCTATTACGCATAAGGGGGTTTTATTAATTCCCTTAACTTTATCCCTTAAATTCCATATGTGTTATTGAAGAGGAAATGTATTCAAATCGAAAATTACCTCCTTACCCTCCATGTAAAGGAAGCCAACATTATGTACATGCCTTCATGATTGTAGACTACATTATATGATGTACTTCAATTAGTGGAGTCCAAACCATTCTCAACGATAGATCAAGGGCTATTAGTATGGATATCCAACTTGTTGGGACCCTTAGATAAAGTATTCCTATGTGAAAGTGAGATCTTCTTATTGATAATTTGAATTCTACACCTATTAATAATGTAGAATAGAGAATTAGTGAGTATAGTAATCTCCATTGAAGAATATAGATTCTACGACTTCCCCTAATTAATTGTGGAGTCCAATTCTTTTCCTCCAAGTCTAGAACACACACCATACACATATATATTATAGAACAAAGTTAAGAGTCCCACATATTGGGAGACACTAATTACCTTGGTGTACCATGGTGCGATATTCGCTGATACTCTATGAAATCTCCAATAAGAGTGTGGTTGAAGAGTTAAATGAAAGGGCGATCAGAAAGTCCTCCCTCAACGTCCAAACCTTCTCCTTGATGTTTTGCTTTACCCTTCCTAGCATCGGCATATTGAACCCAATATTAAACTTGTTGTGAGGTGTTCCCCTTTTTTCTTAGTGTAGATTTCACCCCCCAACATCGATGACTCACTTCATGTCGGTGGTTCACCAACTATGAACAAATTTGATGCTTCATTTCATCTAGGAGTTAAGAGACCCGATCTCTCCTCGCTCTTCGACGAATTTTCCAAGGGTCGGGTGGCAAAGTTCACATGTTTTGTTCCAATTGGAGTACCTCTGTTGGATGGACTTCCAAGAAATTCCCTTTGACAATAAGTGTGAGATATCTAATGCCAAGGCTTCTCTTATTTCAATTAGTTTTTCTACTATAAACACATAGAGAGTAAATTTAAATTGGAAATAAATTGACTTGGGTAGAGAGACCATCGTTACCTCAATTGAAATCAAATTTGAGCATGAACGAGAAGCCAATGGGTTAATGTTGCCTTTGACTCCCTGGTGTGTACAAATTAGGATGAGGTTATTGCAAGTTTGGGCATATTAGTAACATAGACGCTAGAAAATCAACAATAAGTATGACCATGGAAATAACATAGAAGGTAGAACCATATAAGAATATTAGTTTAGGGTTAATGCATTGATGATTTAGAGTCATCATCCAAAATTTGGCAAAGTAAAGATCTAATACCATGTAACTTTATTGGTGTGAGGATGTTATATGAGTGTTTTATGATTTTTAGTAAATTCAATTTTTAGACTTTTGGTTTTGAATGTTGAAAGTGGAATAGCGTGGGTGCAATCATAGTTGTTCTATAGCTTTTATTCTTCCGGGTTAGTATTCCATAACTTTTTATGGTGTTCAATATTTGGTTTAAATATAGTATCAAAAGTTATGAGTGGAATGGTGTGGGTGCGCTCATCATTTCTTTACACCCTTTCTTGTTTGGGGTTAGTGTTTCTTGAATTTTGGTGGCATCCAATCTTTAGTTTTAGGTCTCAAAGTTTGTGAGTTGTGTGGTTTGGGTGTAGTCACTATTACTATGCATACTTTCTTATTCAGGGTTGGTTTTCCATGAATTTTGGTGGCATATAATCATTAGTTTTCTAGGCTCAAAGGCTATGAGTATAATAGTTTCCATGGACTAGTCATTATTTTGAACCTATTTGTTCCACTATATGAGTATGTTAATTCCACCATGAATATCTACTATAGAGACTATGTCTTACATCATTTAAGATTAGCGTTCTATATGTTTCTTTTATTAAATTTGTTGCCTTATTGATTAATTGTTTAGGAAAGAAACTATAGGAAGTGAAGGGGGAAATTGCTCATTTATGGCATTTTATCCTTCAATCTTGGAGGTTGTGCTAACAGATAGTTTGTTTATGATTTGGTTCATGCATAGTCGTCAATGTATCCAAATGAATTTTTCTTGGACTATAGTTTAGGGGTAGGATATTTTAGCATTCATTACTATGTGCGTGTGTATGTTTCCATAGCTAGATATCATATTGGTTGTCATGGTTAAAACTCCAAAATGACTGGCAAACATTACTTATTACTATGTTTTTGGTATTATACGTTAGGAGATGTCTGCGTGATCTATAATGTTTTGTAAAATCATTTTGGAAAAAAATGGCTCTATGGGTCACTAATATGGTTTTTAATGTAGTTTCCTTGTTGTTGATGAG
This sequence comes from Pinus taeda, assembly GCA_000404065.3. NCBI lineage: Eukaryota > Viridiplantae > Streptophyta > Pinopsida > Pinales > Pinaceae > Pinus > Pinus taeda. The sequence continues at coordinate 7,687 of APFE031183984.1, forward strand.
TAAATGTTTCATAGTTCCTTCAAGGTTACTGTTGATTTTCATACTTTCCTTGTTGATCTCAAAATATATGATTGATGTGGATGGAAAGTTATGCTCATATGTCCTTGAAGGAATTTGAATTGGTGTATCTGTTTAAGATTCTTAGAGGTCATGAGTGTTATGTGCACAATGGGTTATGGGAAATGGTTGTGTTTATTGGTATTTGATTCATTAATTTTCTTTAAAGGGCAGTGGTCATTCGCCTTGCATTTTGCTAGTATTGTGTTATGGACATGTTATCTTTGTGTGCATGCAAAGATGGACGACATGGGATAAGTCATTTGTGAAGATCAATGTTAGGTTCAGAATAGATGTTCAATTGTTTATTTGGGTGAATTGATCCTTCAAAAAACCACAACGGATATTTTTTTTTTTTTTTTTTTTTTTTTTTTTTTTTTTCTAATTTATTATTATTAATTATATTATTTTTTCATTATTTTTATTTATTTATTTACTACCATTGAATTATAATCATAAAATTTTGTATTGTAATTTTGCATTGAACACCCCTTTCCCCTCCATTCCCCCACTACAACCTAATTTTGCAATGTAGATTATTGATATCTACAATTCTATTAATCCAAAATGATTATTGCAAGATTTCAAACAAAATCTACGAGCTTCTATTCCCTTTATTTTGAGTGATTGGAAAAGGTCAAATTTGTAGAACATTTATACTAGGGAAAAAGATTCAATGATTAGTTGGCACCTTTAATTTGTTTGATGGCTAGTTAGTTCTAGTTGAGGCTTTATCAAGGTAGATGTGCATCTTATTGTGAGTTCATATTGTTGTCTATGCACCATAAAGTGCTATAAGGTTTCTAACCATGGTGTCTTGTTTGTTGCGATGTTGTCATCTAATGGCTGAGTACATTTAATTAACTAACCAAATTGTCAACAAGGATTCTTAGAAAGGTTCATAAAATTTGCTTTCTTTGTTCATTAATGTTTCAAGGATTATTTAAATAATCAACATTGAAAGGAGCATATTCAAATACATGCTAAAACAATTCATATAATTTCCAATATTCAACCTCAATTGATTTACGAACTATTATGGATATTCTACTAGAATAGTTTGTCACAACAAATATGATAAAATCATTGAAATCTTCACTATTAATTTTTCCTTAAATTCTAGATTCTTTAGTTGCTTGATTTTCTATTTCGTTAATTAATTTAGATGAAATGTGAGAAATGAAAAAAATAAAAAAATTCCACACACTATCCACATTAGACGCAAAAAATTGCATAGGGAACCCTTACAGTAGAAAACCCATCTAGAAGGTGAGTTTTCTCTACTCTCCTTTCTTTAGTATGGAAATGTGCAACTACAAAGAAGTGGTGCCCTCTATGGAGTTGGCTAATAGCTATGTTCTATATGGCTACTATAGAATCCTATAATCATATAGACTGGAATCCTTACTCCTCCTAGTAGCTTGGAATTTGACATATCCCAATAGCCAACTAGGGATAAGGTTTGAATCCCTCAACTCTTAGCTATGGTTATGGATTTGAACCTTCTAGAGTATTATTCAAATTCCAAACATGGCTAGCCCCATAAGCATGAATGACAAGGGATTGATGTGGAATCCACTTGCACCATGGTGGTTAACATAGTAAGTCAATCTATGAGAGGCATAACTTTTGCATATGAACTTTGATTGACTCAATTCTTGCACTATTGGAAAGGTCTTTGAGTGTAGAGTAGTGCCTTGGGGCCCCGCAATAAAGAAATACATTTTTGACCCCAAAAAAATGTTGTTTAATGCCTTAAAATATCTTTGGAAGGTTTCAAACCCTGATTCTCCAAACTGAATCTTGGAATTATAAATGACCCTACTAGCTAATTCCTGCAAATTGTCCACTCTAAAAGCATTGAAATAGATGAAAATAATATAATGACCTAATTTTGATCATTAGATAAGGCTAAATATGGATATATTTAAATAATTAAAGCTACTTGCATGAAAACTTAGTTTCCAATTAAGATGAAAATAAGGGGATTTAAAGAATACATGTTTTGGTAGGAGTGTATAGTGAGCATAACAACACCTTCAACAACCTTTCTAATGACAATAAAAACTCGTGTAACATTGGTCTCCAAGAATTTAATCTGAAATTGCGGGGGAAAAGTGTGCTCTCCTCCTAACCAAATTCTGCCAGTTCATGATTTGAAGGCCCATTAATCCCACACTCACTAATACCATACTAGATTTCTCTCTAATTTCAAGCTCATCCATTCTCAATCTTAACAACTCTAGTGAATTCTTCAATACCGCTTCCATTAGTCTTCACAGTCTCTCCATATCTCTCCATAATTGTGATGGGAATACATAATCCTTAAAAAACCACTATATAGTATATATTACACAATCATGCAGATCACTCCAATAATGTGAATATTTAAATTTGTCCATGTGACTAAATATATATGTGCAACTTAAATTCTTTCATTAATAAAATTCAACACATTTAAATAAATATTTATTAATTTATTATGTCAATTGGGTCTAGTTCAACTAGTTGTGTGATGGAATGTCATCCTCTCCACCTAGTTCTAGTCTCATTAGTGATTTGACAAAGGTTTAAGCTTCTATAAAATATAGTTTACCTTGGATACCATTGTTGGAACAAGACAAGTGCTTAGTGGGTTTCTCTAAGAAATGCATACATGGAAAAATAATTAATTATATTTATTTAATAAACATTTGCTTAGAAAGCACACATATCTTAATCACTAGCTGCACATAATGAAATCACCACACAAGACAAAAATTTTATATGATACTAATAGTGTCAAAAATTTCAGATGTGTGTATGTGGCCACCTTATGAAGACCCCACATGTCCACCAATACTCAACAATAAATGTGTGCCTCTAACACTACAATCTTTTCATAACGTAAAATAAAGAAGTAAGTCAACATGCCCCTATGACAATACATGCTCTTTATCTCACCAAAAAAGTACACACAAGTTGAATGCAATCAATACGTCTGTAATTTCATACATAATTTGTCGCCATTTCAATCATACTCCACTATCTGCAACTACTAGTTATACAACACTTGTTAATCAATGGTCATGATCATTGATCCATAAAATATTGTGGATATTCTACGGGACAATTCGTCACAACAAATAGGATAATATTGTATTAAAAATCCGATATTCTACAATATTACATTTTTTATTAAATTTTAAGATCTGCAGATTTAACGATAATTAGTGCATGATGTGAATGGAAATTATGAAGAAATATAGAGAGCGATTAAATAAGCTCACGCACACACATAAGACAAAAAATATGCTTTAGGAAACCCTTTCTAGAGAAAAACTAGCTGGAAGGTGAGGTCGCTTCGCTCTCTTTCTCTGTTTGGAAAATAAGGATGCGGGTACAAAGAAGTAATGGTTGTGGCCCATGGGATGTTATAATGCACATATCCTCTATTTGTGCTCTACCTCTTATCTCTCCTAGCTATATTTGATTAGTTATGGAACAAAATTATCTTGAAAGAATGGAATGTCTCTTCCTCCTAGTGTCCTGGTTATAATACAGTTCAATAGCCTACTAATGGTTAAGTTTGACTACATCAACTCTTAACTAGAGTTACAACATAGTCTCTTCTAGAGTATTTTACGTTACAAACACGTGACTAGCCCATTTTCCATGAATAATGGGGGTTGATGCAGCATCCTCCCGAATTACAAGTGTTAAAACAGGAAGGTCAAATTTTGAGTGGCATAAATTTTGCATATAAACTCTGATTGATGTGCTTCTTGCATCGTTGGAAATATACATGTAGAACATTGTGAAAATATGTATGCAAAAGTGGTAAAGTTTTATTCCCAAAAAATGTCGTTTGATGCCTGAAAACGCTGATGGAAGGTTTCAGACCCCGTTTTGCCAAACTGGATCCCGCTGGTAAAAATGGTCCCGTGAGCTAATTCCTCCACTTTCCCCATTCCGAATGCATCGAGATGGATTAAAAACAATATAATGATCCAATCTGGATCACACCTCCCCATTTTGGGAGGATTTTGTTCCCCAAAAGTTTCTACTGAATTAGGTGAGGAAATTTTTCCTCCACCTTCTCTTTGGTGTACCATTTAGCTTTGCGTGGAAGTTGTCCCTTCAACCCAATCTGCCAAAGGCCATGTTACCCCTGTCCTTTAGTTTTGGATCTCTTCTGCAAAATTGTATCTTCTGTCAACTTTGTCTGAGCATCTGGTACCAAATTCTCCACAGAAGGTAGGACTTGTTCCTCTACCTAATCTAGAATGGAAGTCTCATAAAGTTTCAAATTATCCAAATTCACAACTGAGTAAATATGAATATATGGTGGTAAATTGAGTAGATAGGCATTATCGCCCACCTTTTCCAATATCTTAAAGGGACCATACCTTAGAGCTTTTATTTTCTTACCACGCCCCTGCAACCTATCCTTGTTCAACTGTAACCATACTCTGTCGCCCACCTTGAATGATTTCTCTGTTTTGTGCTAATCATGCCCAACCTTATACTTCTCCTGCGACTTTTGTAATGTTTCTTTTACCTATAGATGGATCTTCATGATATTCTTTATAATTTTTTAGCCCTCAAAGCATATCCTGTAAGATATCCCCTCACTCCTCCTTACTGCCCATATGCAATGTCTAATGGTGAAGGCGAAACATATCCTAAACAACTTTCAAATGGGGACTTTCCTATAGAAGTGTGGACTTGTCTGTTGTAAAAATGTTGTATATAAAATAGATTTTCATCCGAAGTCTTCGGATGCTTCTAGTTGTATCCCCTTAGAAGCTGCACCAAATTCCTGTTGATTATTTCTATCTTCCCATCTATCTGTGGATGGAATGTTGTAGATCTATTCAACTTTGTGTTCGATATTCTCCCACAATGTAGTCCAGAATGTACTGAGAAATATTGTATCCCTGTATGAAATGATGCTCCTTGGTATCCCAAAGTGCACCCAGACCTATCCATAGAACAAGTTTGCTGCTTCTTGCCCGCTGATGGTATTTTTATAGGGCATCAAAACATATATCTTGTTGAACCTACCAACTACCACGAACATGTAGTCATGTCCCTTCTTGGTTGTCGATAAACTTCCCACAAAGTCCATGGAAATTCTTTCCCAAGGACGAGTAGGTACAAGTAATGGATGATATAGACCCCGTTTCATGTTACTAAGCTTGCTAATAAACAAAGCATGCATCCTCTTATGAACCTAGTTACCTGCTCTTGCATCTTGGGCCAATACACATATCTCTGGAAGTTAGCCACGATATTCCCTACACCAAAGTGCCCTGCAACCTTGGAGGTGTAAGCCTCTCTAATCAGCTGCAATCGCTCACCTTTAGGAACATATAGCTTAAGAGAATAATTTCGGCAAAATCACAGAAGAAACCATTTGTCGACGCGTTTCAAACCAACTAGTGTGGTTCATCGTCAGGACAAGTTGAAGATCCAATCTGAGCGATGCCATAAATAGGGAGTAGGCTATTCCAACAACTATTTTGACCAGTAACGGTAAATGAACCTCTAACAACTACATTCTCATTATTCATATATTTAATAATAAAATTCATTTCGAATTGATCGGAGAATCCACAATAAGAGAATTTTTACACCAACGTTTCGAATCCCAAGTGGGATCCATCATCTTTCTCTTAACCCTGATGATGGATCCCACTTGGGATTCGAAACATTGGTGTA
>APFE031183984.1:13456-30366 GCA_000404065.3 Pinus taeda
TTAAGAGAATAATTTCGGAAAATTCACATAAGAAACCATTTGTCGACGCGTTTCGAACCAACTAGTCTGCTTCATCGTCAGGACAAGTTGAAGATCCAATCTGAGCGATGCCATAAATAGGGACAACAGGCTATTCCAACAGCTATTTTGACCAGTAACGGTAAATGGACCTCTAACAGCTATATTCTCATTATTCATATATTTAATAATAAAATTCATTATTTCATTTTAATTATTTAAAAAATTAGATATTATTTTTAATTAAAGAAACTAATCTAATTACCATTATGTTAATAATTAATAAAAATATCAAAATATGCCCTTATATAAGGGTAAAATGGTGAAAAATACCATTATCACCCATTAATATCAAACTATCACCCCTATATAATACCAGTAATAAATTTTTATCTTTACTATTATAAATAATTAAACTCCAATATTATTTTTCCAAATTATTATCTCAAAAAGTCTAATTGACCATAATAAATATGTAATTAAAGGAAAAATTCCTCTATCTACCCGATTAACGAGATTATAATCCATAATATTAGATAAATCTGATATTATTTATTTCATCTATTAATGTGAAAGTTATTTAAAAAGTCTAATTTACCTTAATATTCCTCTATTTAACCAAACTCTTTAATATAATATTATTTATTGTTAATATGAATATTATTATTAATGTAATTTGTTTACCATTATGTTATTGTTAATAATTATTTATATGAATAAAAACCTAATTTCTATTTATACTCTTATAAATAATATAAATTATAATATTATTTATTCTTAATATTATTATCCAAAAAGTCTAATTGACCATAATAAATATATAATTAATGGAAATTATAATCCATACTATAAATTATTTATTCCTTTTATTAATGTGAAAGTCATTTAAAAGGTCTAATTCTACCTTAATAATCCCCTAATTACCCAACTGACCAAACTCTTATTTTATACTATTATAAATATTGTAAATATAATATTATTTATTGTCAATATGTAATTTGTTTACCATTATGTTATTATTAATAATTATTGAGATGAAAAATTATTTCATGGTGATTCTTATTATTATTAACTTAATTCCTATACTTTAATCTCATTAACTCCTACCCATATATATATTCTTACTACGAAAAAAACATAATCAAACTAGAGTTAACCCTAATGAGAATAAAAAAGGAAAGCTTCAATCTCGACCCTCGGCCCTTGCAGAGCATGCCGAGAAGACTAAACATCATGTTTGTATTGAAGAGGCGCGCGTCATTGCGAAGGTTGGGCAGTTTCACCATCGGAAGTTTAGAGAGGCCCTGGAGATTGAAAAAAAGGCCAGAAAATCTTAATAGGGATGACGATTGGAAGGTCAGCAGTTGCTAGATCCCAGCCCTGTCTTCCTAGCCGCCTCTTTCCTTCTTCTCTTGGGTGTCCTGATGCCTTTATCCTCCTTTTTCCGGTGGGTCTCTTTATCCTTTTTTGTTTTTGTTGCCCCCTTTCCTAGATAGTGGGCTTTCCTTTTGTGAGGGTGTAGGGTTAGTTTCCGATCTAGCAATAGGAGCCTGTAGTTTTGTCTGTTCTTCTGCTTCCTTCATTATGAAAGTTTTGTGTTGTTTGATTTAAGGGTCGAGATTGAAGCTTTCCCTTTTTATTCTCATTAGGGTTAACTCTAGTTTGATTATGTTTTTTTCGTAGTAAGAATATATATATGGGTAGGAGTTAATGAGATTAAAGTATAGGAATTAAGTTAATAATAATAAGAATCACCATGAAATAATTTTTCATCTCAATAATTATTAATAATAACATAATGGTAAACAAATTACATATTGACAATAAATAATATTATATTTACAATATTTATAATAGTATAAAATAAGAGTTTGGTCAGTTGGGTAATTAGGGGATTATTAAGGTAGAATTAGACCTTTTAAATGACTTTCACATTAATAAAAGGAATAAATAATTTATAGTATGGATTATAATTTCCTTTAATTATATATTTATTATGGTCAATTAGACTTTTTGGTAGATATATTAGAATAAAGTAATATTATTTATATTATTTATAAGAGTATAAATAGAAATTAGGTTTTTATTCATATAAATAATTATTAACAATAACATAATGGTAAACAAATTACATTAATAATAATATTCATATTAACAATAAATAATATTATATTAAAGAGTTTGGTTAAATAGAGGAATATTAAGGTAAATTAGACTTTTTAAATAACTTTCACATTAATAGATGAAATAAATAATATCAGATTTATCTAATATTATGGATTATAATCTCGTTAATCGGGTAGATAGAGGAATTTTTCCTTTAATTACATATTTATTATGGTCAATTAGACTTTTTGAGATAATAATATTAGGAATGAATAATATTATATTTATATTATTTATAATAGTAAAAATATAAATAAAAATTTATTGAATATTTTTATTAATTATTAACATAATGGTAATTAGATTAGTTTCTTTAATTAAAAATAATATCTAATTCTTTAAATAATTAAAATAAAATAATGAATTTTATTATTAAATATATGAATAATGAGAATATAGCTGTTAGAGGTCCATTTACCGTTACTGGTCAAAATTGCTGTTGGAATAGCCTATTGTCCCTATTTTTGGCATCGCTCAGATTGGATCTTCAACTTGTCCTGACGATGAACCACACTAGTTGGTTCGAAACGCGTCGACAAATGGTTTCTTATGTGATTTTGCCGAAATTATTCTCCTAAACAAGATTATGGATCACAGAAGTCTAAACTCCTTAACATATAACTTATCCAACATTTAGAGTAACCCATCCTGGAGATGGTAGTCAATGATTCCATCACCATCGTGCACATGAATCTGACACTGCAATTGTTGATACACCAACTTGAAGTCCTCATCCTTTCAATATGCTTCCCTGTATGCATCATGGGTGAATGGATCCATGTGCATAAGAGTCCCAAAATATGTAATATTTGACATGGGTGGCCTTGAAAGCATGTCATCCAACTTGTTTGTGCAACCCTTCTTATACTTGATCATAAAATGAAACCGCTATAAAAACCCTATCCACTTGTAATTCCTAGTTTATTATAGCTTACTTTGGGTTAGTGATCCGTTTGAATTACTATCTCCTTTCCTATCAGATAGTGCGTCCACTTCTTCACAACTTGCACCATGGTATAAAAGCTCCTTGTCGTAGTGTTGGCTTGTTGGGGCCTAACCCAGGTTCGAAGATGAGTTAGCCAAACAAATCTTGGTACTACTGGCCCTTTCAGCAACAGTCCACGGAGTGCAGACTGAGGTCTCACCTGAAGTAGTATGGGAGGGTGCTAGAACTAGGTTTCCACACCCTGGGGATGTCTGATGGGTTCCAAGTGGTCCACGGTTTAACCCTTCGCACACGTCACTACGCGCACTTATCAATACCTCGCAGTTGGTGATGCTGCCTTCACGCAGCCCTACTCGAGGCCCGAACAGTGTTATTACCCAAACCCCTTACTAGAAACTTGATATTAGTTGCTTAACTTAGCTTATATGTATGCTTTCATTTATACTTAACAAATTCACCATTCATACAAAAGCGTGCAGTAAATAAACAATATAATTACACTTGATATCAACCATGTAATAACATAAGAATGGATACACGAAATTTAGATAAAACTTCTCTTTATTATTCTTCTTCCTTGGTTACAGACTCGACTCCACCCTGCGCACTTAGTTGCAGGGGTCCGCACACTCAGCTGCGGACTCTATTAGGCCTCTGCGCACTCAACTGCAGAGCCTCATCCTACTAATATGACCCAAGATACTAGACTCTTGCTCTATGCTCGCTATCTTTTAGACTTCATCCATTGGTTAACTTACTTTTCTCACTACTTTTCAACTTAGAGACTCACTCTGTTTATACAATCCCATGGTCCGCGGACCATGGGTAGGCCGACACTACATTCAAAACTTAGGGCAGACAACCCTATGACTCTAACATACAATTCGCGCTCCATGCTCATAATTCGCGGAGTTTTTACAACAGTATTACTCAAAACTTGGGCTTTAAGCCCCAAACCATGATGTGGGGGGATTCCATGCCCAATAGGCCCCCAACACAAACATCGTGACTTTCCCTTGAGTCACTCTGTGGGCATGACGATCTTGGTGCGGAGTCCCTCCAGCTGGTCCTAGACAGTCTTGTTGTCTGCAACACACTAAGCTGCTGCTTGCTGTATCTGTTGCATTCTCTCTTCTAAGCCCTCTGTTTTCAGTGTGCTGCACTGCATCTGTGCATGCATCCCCTGAATCTGCATGAGCTTTCCTTCAGTATCTGTCGTGATTGTGAAGGCTTCGTCAATCCATGGCTGGACGCGTGCTTTGAGAACTGCTTCCTTATGGCACGTCGCGTCCACCTGCTCTTTTAGTGCCTTGGCTTGCTACATTCTTGCAAGTAGCTGAGTAAGAACTACTGTCTACGCAGTTCGCCTGATGCTATCATATTGTTGTTGGAGTTCGCGTGCCTCTGTCTCCAGCCACTAGATGTTGGGGTCCTCCTGCAATGTCGTGAGGACCTCAAGCGCCTGTTCTAACATGTTGGTATAGTCGCGCGCTGCACCTCCAATCTCTTCCAACCCTGCTGTAATAGTGTTGATGAGTTGTTCTTTGATTTCTGGGGGAGTGGAAGGTTGTGCCTTCAACCGTAGCTCAGCGATCTAGAGATTTAACTCCAGATGCACCCTTGTTGTCTCTTCTCTCACATCGCAGACTCCATTGTCCAAACGGTGGATCCGTACTTTCACCAGTAGATCTGTTGTGATAGCCAGCTCTAGGACGCATCGACAAGCGTCATTTACCATCTGCACCAACCTTTGGTTCTATGACACCAACTCGTCGTGTTGTAAGCTGAGATGCTCCATATTGATCTTCTATTCACTAAGAACTTGGATCGCGCGGTACTCTCTAGCGCACAACTCTGTTGTTATTCCATCTTGTAGCTAATAGAGTGTTTCTCGGGGAGGGGCAGCTAGATTAAGGCCAAGGCTTTTCATCATGCTAACCATCATTCGGTCCATCGCATATGATAATACTAATGCTCCCTTTAGCAACACTATTGTGTTAGCCATCCTTGCGCGCAACATCTGCTCTGCTGCTGAAGTACCTACTTCGACGTGGGTAGACAGGGTACCTTCCTGAGGGTCCCGTACCTGCAACTCCTGTAGCTACACCCTGAGGGCCCCCAACACACTCTGGTGCTCCATCATAAACTCTTGGAGCACTTCGTTGGTGACATCGCGGACCATCTTGCTGATGTCATGGAGATCGCCTTCAGTTAAGGTGATCAGGTCAATGGCCAGCTTCGAGGCCTTGACCTTCTTCCTTGGACCTAATCTCTCTGTGATTGCGGCCATTTGAGCTATGTGGACACATCCCTGGGTCCATGCTCCCTTCTGCTATTTCTGTGTCCTCTACCTCCTGCCCTGAGGACGTTGCTTGGCCCTCCTCTGCCTATACCATTGCGGTCTCTGTTGTCTGTGCTACTGTTGTTGCTTATGTGGTCTTCTTCTGCTCCATGGATTCTTGTGCCGCTTCGCGGACTGCTCTTACCTTAGTCACCACTTTTTTGTTCTACCTTCTCATGGCTAGTTGGGTGACGTGCAACTTGGCATCATCCTTCTTTTTCTGTGCTGTCGCTTTCTCCAGTTCCGCCAAATCTAGGGCGCACCACTCAGGAGGCCATGTCTCCAATACTAGAAAGATCGCATCGTCAGTGGCTACAAATGATAGCTTCATCCACTACTTCACCGGATCCTTTCGTGCCCTGATGTATATGTTGTGCATATCTGCCTTGAAGTCTGCAAAACTCTGTAGCCTATTGTGCACCATAGGTGATAGGCGTGACCTCCTGTTGACCCACATTCGGATGCTCACCTACATGAGCACCTAGAAAATTTTTGTATCGCGAATCCATTTCGCGTCCTTGGTGGCCCAGAGCGAAGCGTACTTCGCGGCCTCTGGTAAGTCTCAGTCAATGTTCGAGAACTGACTATTCTTTGAAAGTTCTACCACTACCAGCAAGATGGATAAGAGCAACCACGCGTAGTGGAAGGTCTTACCCTGCTCCTGGGATTCGTGACATTTTAACAAGAACTCCTCGCAGAGGAACTTGGCCCAGTTGAATTGGACCCCCTCTGCGCATTGTTCAGACAACGTGACCACCGGCACTGGTACCTCATCAGCACGGCATTTTCTCATCACGTTACTGGCCAGGAGTTGGGTGGCTACGCACACCCCCTTATCCTTGATGCTGGAGATGGCATAGCCCCTATTCTTTTTCTCCAGCTTATACTTTGCCTTCATGGCCTTTGCGAGAGCTAGATCGCTACTTTTCCTGGCTATCGTCGTGGGGTCCTTTCCCTTACAAGGAAGCTGAGAAATCTGGTGGATGAGATCTGCCATGATGGGAATAGGCTCCTCCAGCCATATATACCCATCATGCACCAGACAGAGCAACTGCCTGATGATGAAAATGGTGATGGGTGCACAGTGGAAATGTGGAATCCATAACAAGGGCATCAACCCGGCCTTTTCCACACCGCCATGGCTCTAATGATTACTACCACCTCTGTATTCTGCTTCATCAAATTTTCCGTCTCTAAGTGTGGGAACTTCTCGTTGTCTATGAGGTTCCAATCTTCAAATTTCATGGTGGGCATGCAGCCTAGGTGCGAGCCCTCAAATACAATGCCATCGAGGAGGAGTGGGGTCTAGAGTGAACTCTTCGTTACATCCAAATCCTTTGGTACTTTGGCTTTTCCTTTCCGCGGAGGGACATACATGGGTAGTTTCGCGACAGAGCGCAACGGTTGGATGTCCTCCTCCACGTCTGCTTCTTCTTCTTCGATGGAAATCAGGGCTTGCAAATCTTCTTCCTCCTCATCTGTTTCAGTCATGACTGCCTTCCCTTTTTCTTCCATTGATAACTTGCTGTGCCGCAGATTCCTCTGGGACATGCGTATTGGTCCCATTGCCTGCTTCTTCTTTAGCCTCAGCATCCGCGGTGATTTGGGGATTTCTGTCACAACCCCAGTGCCTTCGAGAACATCCTATACCATGGGGGTCTGCGTGGCCTCACCGACGGTTCCTTCCTCAATTCCTAATCCATCCTTAGTGGTCATCATCATTTCTACACAATATCTTGTCTCTCTTGAACTCAGGGGCTCTATTATCGCTCGGCTCTCAACACTCTGTGTTCTTCTCAGCCGCTTAATGCTCAAATGACGAAGTGTTTTCCGCTAGCTAACCCTTTAAGTTTTATAGTGCCTTTTGAATTCAAATTCGACCGTTCCCCCCCCCCCCCCCCCCATTTCGGGCCATCAATGCTTCCTTGGCAGCATATTTTCCCAAATCTTGCCCATAACTTTCGCCTTAAATGCCCGCTACCTATTCCAATTGGCCTCAAATCGGACATCTCGTCATGAATAGTGACACCAACGATCCCTTCCCAGTCGACCCGCACAACAGTGCAACCCTCCGTGAGTAGTCGCGAACCCTGTGACGTCCTGCTCCTGTGCGTATCTCTCATATCGCGCAACCCCCAGGCAAAATATTTTATAGTCCCGCGCTCCCTTTCAACTACCTGGAGCACTAAGACTATCCTTTGTACAACTAGTCAGGTGGGCGCACCACCCGTGCGAGGCTTCATCTCGTCCTCCACAATGGTTCGCGGAGAATCCCCATCTTCTATTGTAGTGATCGACATCGCGCACTCTACTATTTGCACTGCGCTGCCCTGGTGACTACGTTTGGTGAGATGCGGTCTCAACCATGGCAGTAGACTAACCAATTCACGACGATAGCTTTCCAATTTGTCAGTATGATTGTATGCACCTTGCCTTGCCATCCTTGGTTTCTCGGTGCAAAATGCTTCCTTTATTTTGTTTTCCAGCTTCTTGACCTCTATGTTCATTAAAGCACTTTTCTCTCTTAGCTGTACTCAGTCTTTTGCAAGTTCGCGAAGTCTAAAGTTCCTTGTAGGATTTCTTCCTCAAGTCTTATATGTTCTGTTTCATGCAACTATGTGATTTCTTCGTTTTGGTCGGCGCGGACCATCGTATCTACGAGTGCTGTTATGCGTGGACTCGTCTTTGCACACTCCACAGGGACTACAATCCCTGCTTCAGACTTCAACTTCAGAAATGCTCGCGTGGTTAGAGTTTTGCACATGGTCCAATAAGCCCATACAACCGCTAGTACATGCAAGTTCTAGTCGATGCGTCTCACATGGTGGACCCTATTCAACACTTCACACACCTTGTCAAAGGCTTCCCTGTGTATGATGTTTGGCGCACTAGGTTTTATCATGCTTCGTCATTCGCGCACTTGTCTTGCCTACTTTTGCTTGTTGTTCCTGTCTCCTATCATGATAGCAGTGTGCGTTCATGTGGGATATGTACAATACACCTGTACCCATCTGGAAAGGTGGGTGTGCAAGCTGTCTTGCCCCTCATAACTAGCTCTCATCTGTAGCTGAGGTTTTCCAAATCATATAAGCATCCCCCTTCTACATTCACACTAGCTCTTAATACTTCTTTGATGCGTACCCCACCACCTTGCGGGCATCATGCATAGTGCCCATTTCAGAGCATCAAACCACTGCTGTTCTACCACTGTGCTTTCAAATTTGTTCAGGAATTATTCCATCACTGTCAATCCATCATACATAGGCAGATCCATTACCTCTGTTGTCATGCAGCGCAGTGATCTAACCATCATGTTGCAATTGAGTGTGGTTACCTCGTGTAACCGGTTCTGCCATCATTTTGTTTCCTCATCTAAATCTGATGTGTAAGAGATTTCGCGCTCCCACAAAATCCAGCCATCCACTGTAGGATTCACCCAATCCTTTTCCCGAGCGGTTATCTTGTATTTACAGTCTAGCTTGTCATCGTGCACTGGATCTGTGTAGCACGCTCCATCTGCATGGTCTAAAGGCACCACTACGCGTAGTGAATTTTTATCAAAAATCATTTTGCAGTTCTTTAGTTATTACTCCATTCATATCAGTGGTCCAGGCTATTCCCAGTAGCACAGGATAGGGATTGCTGTCATCAACAATCACTATCACTTCAAAATCTGCCAGTGCGTTCGCACCTTCAATATCCACCGTTACTCCTTGCAATCTTCCCATGGGTAAGATCTTCTATTGGTTTTCCATTCACAATTGAAAAGGAGACCATTGTAGTGCAGGTCTGCCCATGCGTTCCCATGTTTGTTTTGGTAGTACATTCGCGTCCGATCCTAGATCCAGAATTACTTGATCCATTTCATACTCCCCGATTTGCGCAGTCATTCTCATTTCCCTTCCTGTTTGCGATGTGTGCTTTCCGAGTTTCTGGACTACGCGCAGTTCTCCTGACCCAATGCACTTAGTGATAAGTTCCAGCAGCCCTTTCACAGCCTTGCTGTTGCGCAACAGTTTCACACATGTCACCAGAAATGTAGTGATTGTTGAAGATTCCATCTCCGGCTCTAGTTGATCCTTACTACCTGAAGTGGAGGCCTCCATGAACCTCTTCTTAGCTTCCATGAATGTCTCCTTCACACGCTCCAGATCAAATTCTAGTTCCTTTTAGGAGCCTTGCGAACCCACACACTTTCTTCAGGTTGCTTACCTTTGTCCTCTCCTATCGTGATACCGCTTTTGAGCACTATGTTTACATTCAGGTCCTCTTCGCGTGGCTTAGACCTCATCATTTGCAAATTTCGAGTCAGGGGAGGCTAGAGTACCCCTTTCTCATGCAACCTCGATATCAGTGTAGGGCAATCCTCTACCTCATGATCAAACTGAGTATAGTATAAACATGATGTTCTCATCGGATTCGTACAATCGCAGGCATAGTGCCCTAGCCCTCCGCAATTGTAACAAATTAGTTGTCCATGACCCCTTCTTGGTCCCATCCCACCTCGGCCTCATCCACGCCCTTGAAATCCTACACACGCCATTCCTGCATTTGGGTCGAGTGCTCGCGTTTCGGCCTGTACTCTGTAGGTAGGAGTCCAATCCATCATTAGTTCATAGCTTCTGCAGGTGCACTCATCATGGCCTACCGACCTACATAAATTATAGAATAATTGTTGGGACGCCTGTGTATACTTCTGCAATATATGATAATTATACGTACTATGTTTTCATCCTATCTGATAGATTGCACACCATAATGTAGGCACCGCACTTGGTCTTACTTGTGCCTCAGGTCTTAATTGCATCGACCATCCTCTTGCCAAGTAATTTGCGAAGACTGGACAATGGTCCTTGTCATGCCCCTGACCTTTGCATTTTATGCACCATACCTCCTCGTGTGGTTCTAGGCGAGTTGTCCTATCTAGTTTCAAACTCTGCATTTCCAGACACAAATTTTGTAGTTGCGCATGGATTTGTTGGACTCCCAGGCTAGGATCTTGTAGTGGGGGTTTCGTGCAGTCTCATTGCAATCTCCAAAGCTTCGGCCTGGGTGGATAACTTCTACTGTGACAACGTCGTTCTTAGATGCGGTGTTAGTGAATCTACAAACCATGCGAGGTGTTGCCCATCTGTCAAGGTCATGTTGGCTTCACGAATCATACTCTTCAGTCTCTAATCCAGATCCCATGGGGTCTTGCTTGGAACCATTACGATCTCGTTAAACCCAATCATTGATTATGTCTCCAACTTTGGCCTGCTAAATTCCCTGTTCAACGCGGCCTGGATATCTGCGATCCCCACGTTCGGATGGCCATTAGAATTCTTAATGTACCATGTCAGTGTGTGATCCTGCAATGTGCTCACCAACGTTGCATTCTTTATATTGTCATCCAAGACTCCTTGTGCTTCCCATACGGCTCTTACCATCAACCAGAATTGGTCCAGATCTTCGTTCCCTACTCCTCTTAATACCGGTAATTTTATCGCGCTTGCCATATTGAACTGTGGTGGTAGCGGAGGTGGTGTGGGCGGAGATGGAGGTGAAGATGGTGAGATTGGTGGCGGTGTAGGTGGAGGTGGTAGGCACGGAATTTGTTGCCTTATCAGACTGACCGCGCTTCTCGGAGAAAATTTCGCGAGCTCTTCCTCGCTGAGGCAAAATCAAAGGGCTATTCTTTATTTTTGCGCTACCTTCGTTTCTATAGATCCTCCCACTTTGCATAGCCCCAAACATCAATTTATTCACATAACCTGCTTTTCACACAATAACATCTTAATCCAAGTGTTCAGAGATTTAATGTACTTACCTCACGGTCCTTTGAGGAAGTGTCATTCTACCTCGCTGTAGCTGACTGTTGTGTCTACCACGAATTCGATGATAAAACCCCCTATAATTCAATTGAGCCAATGGTCCACATTGCGTGCGATCTTATCTTCTGATGCTTCTAGTCTGGGCACTAATTATGGAGTCCACACAATTGGTTTGTCGAGTCTACACCTTCCCTAGATGTTTGCTAGCTTCACGATCCACTCATACAACTCAGAGGGAAAGGATGCAAAGAAAATTTCATGGATTTCCGTATATAAGTAGCGTTCCAACCATTATTTCTTTGATACTCGCGGATTCCTATTTTCCTGCGTTGCGAACTCGTGAATCTTTCTGTCTAACCACCCTTCAATTTCTTTCTTTGTTGGATTCTAGAGACACGACATTAGACATCCCTTACACAGATCCTGGTCCTGACAATGGAACCATTTGTTGGATTGTTGGGGCTTGACCCAGGTTCGGAGATGATTTAGCCAAACAAATCACGGTACTATTGGCCCTTTCGGCAACAGTGCTCGGAGTGCAGACTGAGGTCTCACCTAAAGTAGTATGGGAGGGTGCTAGAACCAGGTTTCTGCACCCTGGGGGTGTCTTATGGGTTCCAAGTGGTCCGCAGTTTGACCCTTTGTGCATGGCGCTATGCGCACTTATTAGTACCTCGCAGCTGGTGATGCTGGCTTCGCGCAGCCCTACTCGGGGCCTGAGCAATTTTATTACCCAAACCCCTTATTAGAAACCCAATATTAGTTGCTTAACTTAGCTTATCCGTATGCTTTCATTTATACTTAACAATATTCACCATTCATACAAAAGCATGCAAAAAATAAATAGTATAGTTACAATTGATATCAACCATGTAATAACATAAGAATGGATACACGAAATTTAGATAAAACTTCTCTTTATTATTCTTCTTCCTTGGTTATAGACTCGACTCTACCCTGCGCACTTAGCTGCAAGGGTCCGTGCACTCAACTGCAGGCTCTATTAGGTCTCTGCGCACTCAGCTGTAGAGCCTCTTCCTACTACTATGACCCAAGATACTAGAGTCTTGCTCTATGCTCGTTATCTTTTAGACTCCATCCGTTGGTTAACTTACTTTTCTCACTACTTTACAACTTAGAGCCTCGCTCTATTTATACAATCCCATGGTCCGCAGACCATGGGTAGGCCGACACTACATTCAAAACTTAGGGCTTTAAGCCCAAAACCATGCTGTGGGGAGATTCCATGCCCAACACTTAGGTATGGTTGTTAAGATCTGCCCCATGAAATACTTCAGCATGGTAGCATACAAGCCTTTCTCCCTAGATCAAGACAACTCCCATAGCATACCTAATTGCGTTTATCTCCACTTCAAAGGGCTGTTGCAAGTTTGGTAATGATAGAATTGGTGCTTGATTGATCTTCTTCTTTAACTCCTTGAAATTCGTCTACTGACCTTTTCCCCACTGGAAAATCTTGCCACTTTCTATTATGATGTGGTTTGGTGCTGCAACCGTTGAAAATGAGGCTATGAATTTCCTTAGGTACTGTGATGCCCCAATGAAACTCATGACCTAAGAAACATTAGTAGGAACTGACCATTTCATGATGGCCTCCATCTTGGAAGGATCTATCTTTAGCTATCCTCCACCGATCACATACCCGAGATACACCAAGGACTCCTACGCAAACTCACACTTCTTGAGATTTTCTAGTAGTTGGTGCTTCTTCAATGTTTCCAACACCTGCCTCACATGTGAAATATGCTTCTCCTAGGTAGCACTATATAGGTAGGTAGATAACAAATGAATCTTAAAAGGGCATAGTACATCATTCATTTATCTCATAAATGTGGCTGGTGCATTACATAGGCCAAATGGCATGACTAACCACTCATACAAAGCTTGCCTAGTTTTTAAGGTAGTATTCTAGGTATCTTCTTCTTTGACTCGAACATGGTGATATCTAGACTTCAAGTCCAACTTGGTGAAGTATTTTGTTTGCTGCAACTAATCCAACAAATCATCTATCTTAGGCAGGGGGTATATGTTCTTAAGTGTGATTTTTTTCGATGCCCCGTAATCTATACATATCCGCCAAGTCTTATCCTTCTTCACCACAATAATGATGCATGATGATGTACTTGGCCGAATGACACCCTATTCCAACAACTGTTGCAACTGTTTCTTCAGCTCACTTGCTTCTATAACAAAATTCCTGTACAACTCAATATTCGTCAATGGGGATTCCGACAATAACTCGATCTCATGCTCCAATTCTTTCTTAGGTGGTAACCCTTTAAGTTCTCAGAATGCATCTCTGTATGCCTATAGAAACTCCTCCAATTGTTGTTTTTATTTCTTAGTACACCCCTCCTGAAATGCCTTACCCCTTATTGACTCCTCTTCAGACTGAATTTCTCTTAAAAACATTACAACTTACTTCTTGTTGGAACTGATCAATTTCCTGGCTTGGTTGGCACTTACCAGTGAAATTTTCGACTTGCCATTGTGCGCATTGATGATGAAATATTTTCTATCCTTGAGGAGACAATATTGGTTGACTCTCCTCATGTATATTGCATCACACATGTACATCTATGGACTCCTAAACATGACTCCACATACATCAAGGGGAACCACATCTAGATCTACTTCATCAATAAAATTAGCACTGATAGAAAATCTATTTTTGCACTATTTAGTTACCTTCAACTTTGCATCATTATTTACCCATCCCAGTGGATATGGGTTTGGATGATCACGAACTTCCAACCCAAACTTCTTGACCAACTATGTTTCAATGGGATTCACCTGTGATCCTGAGTCAAACAGAGCATCAACCTTTGTCTTCTTGACCTATATTTTTATATGGAATATTTTGGTCATTTCTTTTTCTTCTTACTGCTGAAGGTCACTGAGATTCACCTCCTTTTTCATTGATGTACATACGATATTCTCATCGACACCCGAGCTAATTTCAACTTGGTTGCTCAAATCTGTGGCAATGATATTCTTCTTCTTATTATCTTTCTTCTTGTTCTTTCGGTTTGGCTCTGGATGCAATTTGCAACACTTCTCTTCTATATGGCCATCAATGTTGCAGTGGTTGCTAGGATATTTGCAATGATGTGCTATGGCTACTATATTTTTATACTTTTCCCATTTTTTCTTCTTCTTTCCCTCCATAGAATCATCATGTTGCTCCTTCTGCTTTGATCCACTTGATTGCACTCTCTTCAAGCCTATGTTCTCCAGGTATTGTGCCTGTACACAAGTCTCAACCACTATTGGGCTTGAATAACATCACTTGCTTACGCAGATGGTGGTTCAAACCCGCAAAATACTTAAGCAGTACATTTGGGTTCTTTGGAAAGATAACCAACGTTATAGCCATCTTTTTGAATTCCATGGTGTACTCTTGCATGCTTTGGCCCAACTTTTGCCTGAAGTAATGCCACCAGATCCATTGATCCTCCACATGCCCAATGGGATAGAAATATAACTTAATAAGGGTTTTGAAATCCTCCCACTTAGTCATTGGAGGTTCTCCCTCTAACCTCAAGGTTTCCGTGTGGATCTCCCACCAAGTCAGTGCATGGACCTCTAATTTCAACTGCGCGAATGAGATCCTCTGTCCTTCCTCAATCTGATGGATGCTAAAATAAAACTCCAGTTGCTGCAACTAGTGATTCAGCTTCAGAGTGTCGATCTCACTATGGTATGACTTAATATTGTCTTTTTCTTCCATTTTAAACAAGTATTGATTCATGACACTCGAACTGGGTTGATCTTTTTCAGGTTCTTTCTTGACTAGTCCTTTGTTTCTCCCCAATCTTCTGATCCTCGTTCTTATTTGTCTTCTGCATTTGAACCCCCATCTTCTCAAAATATCTCTTGCTTGTTATTTAAAGCTGCCTTGAGGAGGTTTACATTGCCATCGATATCTGCAACTTGTTCCAATCGCGTAAACGTCACCTCTGCAACATCATAAGGTTCATTTACAGATTTGTTGGCCATGATTAGCGTTTTACGATTTTCGGCCCCACTGACCTAGATCTCTACTATCTCCACAAATACCCAAAGAAACCTGCTTTTATAACAAATGACATATAAATTGTTGTAGATATTCCACTAGACAATTTGTCACAACAGATCTGATAATATTATATTAAAAATATGAGATTATACACTATTATAGTTTTATTAAACTTTAATATCAATAAATTTTAACCTTAATTAGTGCATGAATGCGAATGGAAATTATGTAGAAAAATAAATAATGACAAAATAAGCTCACACACACACATAAGACACAAAATATGCTGTGGGAAACCCTTTTGGGAGAAAACCCAGTTGGAAAGTGAGGTCGCTTCGCTCTCTTTCTCTATTTAGAAAATAAGGCTGTAGGTACAAATAAGTAATGCTTACGGCCCATGGGATGGTATAGTGCACAGATCCTTTGTGTGTGCTCTACCTCCTATCTCTCCTGGCTATCTTTTCTCAACTATGGAACAAAATTCTCTTGAAAGAATGGAATGCCTCTTCCTCCTAGTGGCCCGGTTATAACACAACCCGATAGCCTAATAGTGGTTAATTTTGACTACAACAACTCTTAAATAGAGTTACAATATAGACTCTTCTAGAGTATTTTACATCACAAACATGTGGCTAGCCCATTTTCCATGAATGATGGGGGCTAGCGCAACATCCTCCCGAATTATAGGTGTCAAAACAGGAAGGTCAACTTTCGAGTGGCATAACTTTTGCATACGGACTCTGATTGATGCGTTTCTTACAATGTTGGAAATATCTATGTGTGTAGAACAACATGAAAATGTGAACGTAAAAGTGACAAAGTTTTACCCCCCAAAAACATTGTTTGATGCCTCAAAACACTCTTGGAAGGTTTCAGTCCCTATTTTGCCAGACTGGGTCCTGCTGGTAAAAATGGTCCCGTGAGTTTATTCCTCCACTTTTTCCACTCCAAATGTATTGAGATGGATGAAAAACAATATAATGATCCAATTTGGATCACTCATCATGGTACGAGTTTCTCTCCTATGATTAGTCTTTTATATATCAAACATCACGATAAGGTGTTAAGATTCACAATATGCACTAATTGTAGTAAGTATTGAAATTTGTATTATGGTCTTGAGGCTCTACCCAACTTTTATCATCTTGCAAGGCTCTATAGTGCTAAGCATCTCATAAGGTTCTATCACCCTAATCATTTTGCAAGATCCTATGGCTCTACACATAACATAAACGAGAGTAGTTGGTATGAAGCTAGTGATCATGATATATCCTATCCCCAACCCATATTATGGTATCTTAATTAAAATCCTGTAGGTTTTAACCACGTACAGAAATTACTTGCATACGAATTCTAAATCACAGGAAAAATAAAAAATGTGAGAGCATAACACATAAAACACATATACACAGAGATTTCCCATTGGATATCAAAACCGAGACTACGAGCTTGATTTTTCATTATATTCCTTTCAATGTTACAATACATATTTATACATGCCGAAGCATCCAATACCATGGACCGAAAACCATCGCGTCCAAAACCATGGACCGAAAACCATAGGGAGGTTCGCCCAACCTAATATAG
>APFE031183984.1:35116-59339 GCA_000404065.3 Pinus taeda
CCCCCCTCTAACCCCCCGGTTCACTACATAGGTTGGTCATGGAAAGAATATAACACAACCCATAAGTATGAGCTCCCACAAGATCTATCATTGAAACAACCCACTGAGCCCATGGAGTGGCTATATCAAGCTATTCCAATAATATGCCAAATCATAAAATGTATTCAACCATAAATCACATGTATCAACTTATCAATCACATGTATTGACCCACCAAACACATGCATCAAGTCATTGTCACATTGTGATTATCATTTCACTAGCATAAATCACTTGTATCTAATGTGAATCGTGACATATATCAAAACATGAACATTTATCGAGTGGAAAATGCATTTATTACTCAGAGTCAACTTTACTATAGCAATAAAATCACACATGTGCCATACAACAAGATTCCCTCATAATGAATATTATGACAATGTGCATTGTATAAAAAACTAAAGATTGTCATTCATATATTCTCCACACATGCCACTATCACATATTTTACCATTATCTCATGGTAAAAATTATAATTTTACAACAATAATACACATAGACTGTAAAAATTATAGTTTTACAACAACATATAAACCATTTTTTCCCTTTTTTATTTTTTGACAGACTACACATCTCAAGGAAATGCTATGGGCACTTCCCCTCATTCATAGGATGAATCTTGAGGTAAATTGATTAGTATTAGTTTTGGCATTCTAACCTAGTAGGGACATTGAGTGCAACCCAATAATATCAATCAAGCCAACCAACCTAGTGACTTAACCCATAACCTCTTCCTTAAAGTTCACAACAATCAACCACTCAAGCTAACCCATTAGGCTATATAAACCATCTTATAATAATGTACTTATCTATACAAAATCAACCCGCATAAAGGAGAACCTATGTGCATAAATATAAGCGAAATCTAATCATTTTATCTAATGTCTTCATTAAAAATCAAGTCTTGAAAACAATGTCATGTCAAATATAACCTATAAGTCAACTCATGCTACGTTCAAAAGCCTTCAATAATCAAAACAAAGGAACTGACACTACATTAAAATGAAGAATTTGGATTCACTTAATAACCATATAAGGAAATCTCAAGGTAGTGTAAACACATGTTGGACATTTAATGCATAAATATGACTCGTATCCTCATATAAGTGTCACCAACTTAGAGTCAAAGGTATTTGATTGTATTTAGTAATAACTTTCCAGTCCTAAGTCAAGTTTAATCAAGAACACAAAATGCGGGGCATTACATATGAGGGATGCACATCTTGTTTTGCATGAAAGTAAGGATTTTTACATGTGTATGGTGTTTCAAGTTCAAAAACTCCAACTGTCCTTGTGTGCTTTGCTACACCAAGCTTAGGACTCATGTGACTTCAACTCACCATTTGTACTTATCCATGTAATTTGTGTTGTATTCTCTACTTCTATTATTGTTTTCTAGGTGTTATATTGAACCACTATACATATTTGTGCTATTAGTTTGCTTCTACAATGGTCTACTCAAAATTTTTAAAAAAAGGGAAAAAAAGGGTAAGGACAAACCTTTCCTTTTGTTATATATTTTTCGTGTACATATAATTTTAGTGTGTTCTATGGTTGCTAGTTTCTTTCCATTGTTTCATGTGCACCCTACACTCATTGAATTTGAACATGGATAAATATATTATCTAGAGTCTCTAAGTCAAACAAGATAAGAATCAAAGTGACAATTACATATTTTGGAACCAAAATCCAGGAGAAGTACACTAAATCGAGGTGCAAACCTCCTAAGCAATGGGATAGGTAGTATGTGAACACTTTACTCACAATATACATCCACCTCAGAATCTAAGCAAGGAAAAGTAATGGGACCTACATTGCTAGTGAAAATAACTCCACCTACCTTTGATATGCATTGAAGACAAAAGGGTAAAGTGCTCCATTGCTATACATAAACTAATGTAAATCTTGGGACAATTACTCATATAATTTCATTTTAAGGCCATTAGGTTAGTGAGCATATGTTCTCTATATGTTTGTGGGTTTGGTTTCATCTTATACAAGCTTGGCAACTTCATTTCCCCACGAATAAACATAATGTGATTTCAAAAATAATTGAAGATTATTTTGTAGCTCCTTGCTTAGTTTCCTTAGCACTTTACTTACCTAATAGTTGAAAGTAAGTGCTCTGATAAATATGTTTTGCATGGTTCAAAGTGAATGACCTTGTTGGTATTATGCATAGTTGTCCACAAACTTCTAGGATAAATTGACATTGTACTTTCTAGCTTGGTTCCATTCTTTCTTAGGTTCATAATTGTTCTTTTTTTGCCTTCATGTTACTTGGTAGTGTTCAATTGATTCCTCAATAGACATGAGATATTTTTTGCAACATCTTTATTTTCTTGGGTACCACTCCATAATTCCCTTGTTTTTGTTTGAATTTCATGAAATGATTTGCAAGTTTTGGACTTTCATTGCTAATATGTCATCTTAATCCCTCTTCAACCCCTTTCTTTTCCTTCCATACTTTGCAACTGAATGCTTTAATGGTAAATCAACACTGGTTGTTGATCATTTTTTTCCTTAGGGGTTTTGATATCCCATTGATTTTTCGTGTGTAAGGTCATTGGCCCTTTCCACCATTGGATTTTCCTTAAAAATGCTTGGTTCTCTCATACTAAAATTTCCCTGAATCTTTAATAGTTATCCACGTGTAGTGTTACCATAGTTTCTGCATTGAGTGGACCACCATTTATTTGAATGGTTATCACACGATGCTAATTTCCTTGACTCTTTGCTAGCCATCCACGTGTATGGTTGGGGACAATACAATTATCGAGATTTCTGAACAACATACACACACTTCTATCTCAACACCTTGACCTTTGACTCATCATCATGCTAACACATGTCCCATACATGTGGCACACTACTATCCCCACCACCATTAGTTCTCCCAATGCATTTTCCCACTAGCTAGTATAGCCAAAGTCCTTGCTTTCCTGCTATCCCATTTGTCATCCATGTGTATGACTAGCATACCTTTGTTGTTAGATTCTTTTAGTTCAATCAAATGTTTATGCTCCTATCATTTTGGCACAAAGCTCTGGTTTCAAATTCTCACTAACTGTCCATGTGTATATTTATCAGCCTCCAGCAATTAGAACACCTTTATGAATACCAATGGCCTATGGTTTTCCTTCATTATTCAAATGCCTCAATCATTCAATGCATGCCCATAAAATGTAGTGTTCTGATGTCATCTCTCATGTCTATTAATTGATTGATGACTTTATACCTACCTCCCTCTCATGATATTACACAACATGATCATATTGTGTATCCTTAATGAAAGATTCCCTCACATTTCTTACAATAAAAACTAATAGTACATGCCTCACACCATCAAGCAAGTTCAAGGATGATGGTACATTGTCACCAAAACATTATCTAGCTTGCATTTAATGAGGGTACCACCCACACATAAAGCAAGAGTATTTTATAGTGAAGATAATCGTGGAATCAAAAATTTGTATGGCTTGGGGTAAGATCTAAATTGCTAACATATTTCCCTCCATACAAATAATGCACAATGAGATCTATCAAGATTAGAAACTGCATGCGATGCAACATTTACAAAGCTATATCCCTAGTCCATAATTTATTCCTTGGCCTCCAAATTATTCATATCCTACCCTATAGAGTTCTTGAAAAACAAAAAAAATTACCCACCTGCATGGCCACCTTCGCTAAATCCACAAAGTTTACCTTGAAGACACAGACCACTACAAACAAGCTAGACCAAGCTAGGAGCTTTTATTAGGCACACATATGAGAAAGCTGAAGTGGTGGTGGTGACAATTTTGTAAGGTAAGGAGAGATGGGAAGAAGTAGAAGGCCAATTGTGCTCTTAAATTTTGAAATGGAATATAAGAGATTATCATCTCACTTCAAGCTAGAAGTTCCACCCTCCTATCCATAAAGGAGGGCTATGGTACTCACATTCAAATATAGAGCCTAAACCCATATCTTAAAGTGGAGGTTGCAAGATTAGGATTTAATGCATATGTATTACAGAAAATTCCATGCAAATCTTAACTTTAACGATGGTTGTCCAATAGATTGCAAAAATTAGAAGCCCTCAGGGAATTCAAAGGAAGAGGGACAAAGTTCTACATGCATAATATTTAGTAAGTCCAATTATACCTCCAGGAAAATAGAAGCACAATTTAAGAGAAGAAACAAGAAGATATAAAGGAGGTCGTTAAAGAGTGAAGGCATATAAAGAAACAGCAAAATTAGATAACAAAAAGGGTCACCTATTGGGATTTTTAACAAAGGTAGTTTACAGGGGATAAGAACTACTCGCTCAGGACATGGTGGGATATGAACTAGCAATGGGTCAAATGATCCTTCACCACATTGAAAAAACCAAAATAGCTTGTGGGAAGTGGGAATGCCACATGGCTAACACATGCAACATGTCCCCCTTACCACTTATAGCCCACCATTGTTCTTGACAATTACATGTTAGGTATAGGAACCAAATTTAGTTTCATGATTGAACAATTATCTACCTTATCAAGGAAATGGAACCTTATAATGTAATAAATATGAACAAAGCTCTAGGAGCAAGGGGTTAAGAAATTTTGTATTCAAGCGAGATAAGGTTTTGTAAGAACTATTTATGCTCTATTCTTAATATGGAGAAGCCTTTTCCTGGCCAAACATTTTGCTGAATAATTTCACCTATCTCTTGGATTATTCAATGAACAAAGATTTCTTTTCTAAATTAGATTATATCTCTTTCTTCTCATTTCTAGTTAAATTAACTTTGTTCCTCTACTTAAGAGATTTGTATGTTTCTTGGATTACTTGATGGGCTCAGATTCCTTTTGCAAAACATATATTAGATATGTTTCTCTTAATTCCAAGTTAACTAAATTAGTTGTTAACATCAATCCAATTTTTTCACAAAAGGACTATTTCAAACTCTAATCCCTTTGGTCATGCGATAAGAATATGTGTACTAATGAACTATTCTATATAGGAGGCCTATTCCTTCACATGTTAGAATAATTACTCATTCTTTCATCACTTTATCATATAATTAAGTATAATCAATAAATCAAAATATATTATAATTAAGAGTGACTAAAAAATAATAATTATAGCGTTTAATTGAGAAAGATAGTTTTATTATTATGATAAAAAAATAACATAAATTCCAAAACTCTTAAATGGTTATTTGACAAAGAGACTTTGTAGATTTAATATCATTACTTAGACACATTACACATAAATTTTACACATTATAATGTTTTTAGGGAGTGATCTAATTCTTTTCTATGGATGTGTTCTCAACTCTAATGATTAATGCCATTTATCGTGAAAACTCTTTAAGGAGATAAATTATCAAACATTTTATCCTTAAGTTGTGTGTCCCATAATTCAAAAGAAAATAATAAACATTTATTTTAAATTTAAAATATTTTTATCTCAATCTTATGATATAAATTTCTGAAATTATATCAAGTGTATAATAGTTAGACTAGAAGCTTTTCTCAACTAGTAAATATTGTCAAAAGATGCACAAGCATAGAAGACAAGTTGACCAACTATTTTAAAGCATATATAGATAGTCAAACTCAAAATGTAAGTAAATCTAATGAACTAACCAACCATTTCAAAGCATAAATAAACCCACTAGACTAGAGATGTAGATAAACACAAACTCCTCCTTGAAAGTTAGCTCTAGGTTTTTAACCAAAAAAAGCAAGAAGTTATGAATTACATGTCCATATAAAAACAAATTTGGTTTTTATGCAATTCGAACTTGCAAACATGTAGTGGAAAATGCCAAGTCATAGATTTAGGTCATGAATTCAAAATCTTAGTTAGCAAATGAGCAAGGGTCTTCTTCATCCTCCCCTTGGCGGTTACAACAAAAACTATCTACAACGAACTTTTGTGACAAAAGAAACATAATAAATACCAAGGGATATCCTTAAATAAAAGATAATATGTAGTTTCATTTACATATGAAGCTACAATCACTTATTTTATCATACTCTAAGACACTTAACATAGTTTCATGCACCTTTGTTGAAACAACCTACAACTTTTCCTACATAGCATTATCACTACTTCAGGTAGATAATGAACTTCATCAAAAACCATGGAAACAATACATCACATTTATTAATTTGATCAACAAAAAAATGCATATTATAAACATTTTATGTTTTTATCCTTTCTTGTGTACATTTTGTGATGAGTTTTACTTGAAATCTAACAAAAAATTGTGAGAATGATAGATTTGAATTTTTAAATTTATAAATATTGAGTGCACTAGGGGTTTCTTAAGGGCTATGAATATGTTTATGCATTCAAAAATGCATTTAAACAATGAAAAATAGATCTAACCAAAAGTTGTGTCATTAGATTTTAACGAGAAGAAACAAACATAAAACAATGAAACTTTGCTTAAAATAAATATGTTAACAAATTTCCATACAACTTTGAAATTTAAATGTCATTTCATATGTACCATTATAAAATTGAAATTCACCATGTAGTTAATATTCAAGTTACAAATAGATGTAATACTTTGAAAGATGCATACACATCTTATATGGAAAGAAAAGTAAACATCTAGTAGTTCTTTGTTTTGTTTTGTTTTGTTTTTTTTTTTCAATTAAATACCAATAAAATATTAACAATTACAATTGTATGACTTAGCACAAATTGAAAAGTAAATTTTGTCAATTGAATGGTATTAAATATGATTGTACCAAGATACAGATATATCATGATCCCTTGGTTCCTATATTTTGAACCCTCAACGATAATAATTACAAAGCTCCCAATTTGGGTCCGACTTCCAAACTTTCTGGCCCATCTATGAAATGATTCAATGTTTACAAGCATTGGAAACACCCTGGGTCGCTTCCTATGCACATATCTTACGCGAGGCTAAAGTGAATTTTATACTTTCACTAGGATCTAGGTAGAAATTGACATTAGTAAAAGCTTTCCAGGCAAAATAAATCTGAAAGTAGGTGATTTCCACTTGATCCAACTCCTAGACTATGAGAACATGACTTTTCGTTGTCGCCTCTACCATAAAATAGGACACCTAGAGAACTCCTGCGCTCAAAATCCAATAAAACGAAAGACTAAATCTAAGGCTTAGAAGCCATGAAATGCTCTCTTTAGACGAGGATCATGAGGAGAGTAGGGAGAATAAAAGCTTAGCACTTCGCACAAAAATAGACAATACTACTACTTCGTTGGGAACAGTAAAGCGAGCCCGCGTATTAGTTTACTTAGAATAAAAAAAGGACACAATAACAACCTATCAGGAAATTGTTCAGCAAGCCGTGGTTACTCCTTCACTGAATAGGTGGGTGGAAATAACCAAACAGAAAAGGAAAAAAAGTAAATCCAAAAACCAATCCAAAGCTAGGTGATACTTTTTTTTTCTTTTACTATCTTTACCTTGATGTCTCCTTACAATTTTGTTTTGGTTTCTGTGTGAAAACCTCACCTTCAGGTGGGTATTGTAAACTCCATATAAAACTCTTTTTTATTAATGAATTTCTATGCAGAAAATTACAAAAGAAAAGAAAAGATGGAGAGATATCAAATGGTTGTATAAAAGTGTAGAGATATCAATTGATTAGATAAAGATGTAGAGATATAAGTTCCTATGTAATAGAACAATGATCATCTTTTATTACAAATCCTGTTATAATGTTTAAAAGTGACATCACCCATCTATATAAATCAATTAAATAATAAATGAATTATTTTAATAATAACTATGTTAGATAGAAACATAATAATATCTAAATTAAATGACAGGCCAAACAAAAGAAAACATTACACATGCATAACAAATAAATGAGTGTTGCGATCTTATATGTCACCACAAATACATGAAAAGGTATTTTGTTAGACAAATACCAATTAAACTTTACACTACTTAATATGCATTTACTTTATACATTTTTAAGAGAAAATGCTGTCTTCTTCCCTATACATTTGTGAGAGGAAATGTTTTCTTCTTTCCCTTTTCCATTAGAATTAGTATCATAGGATTTACATGTCCATGAGAAATTTGTGACACTTGAAATTCAATATATTGGCACACATGTTCTTCCTTGGGAAAGAATGTAGTTTTGTCATTTTATCATGTTACACAACTCCAATTATTTTAAAGCAAGGGGGGCTATGGGTCAACAAGTCCCTGCCTTGAGTGGGCAAGTAGTTGACCCACAACCCTTGTTAAAGCATCAAGCCAACCAAAATTTCTCATCAAGTTTAGAAAACAGTGCTAATAGTATGTACTATGTTCACCTTTGTTTATTATGGACGCATTCTCTGACTGTGGCTTCAAAAATGGTCATAGATGCTATTTCGTGAATCAATCCATAAAACAAACATGAATGGGCATGGTGCAAGCACATTTACATCATTCCCAATAGACGTGGGACAAATCCATGTTAACAACTATATCGCTCTCTCACTCAAAGCTACGAGCAGGGATCAAAACCCACCCAAACCTTTAAGTAATGAATTTACCATGATTTACACGCAAATAATTTCTCATTAATACGACACCTTTCAATCTTAGGTTTGTGGGTAAGAAATCGATTTCACTATCACGTAAGTAGTACGTGAGCAAATGGTTGGTACCAGTACTGGTATCCGTTGATGACTAGTGGGCTCATCTTGCTTAGAATAATTGCTAGTGGAGATGACTAAGATCGCTTGCTTGGAAGTAGCCGAGTTAGCTGAGCAATGCAAAAAATACATGGAGTATATGAAGCAATGAGCAATCTCAACATAAAAGAAATTGTTTTAAAAAATTCCTCTGGACCTAGAAAAGGCATCTTCAATTATAAAAAATTACATTCACTTTAGGAAAATTGTTTTTATTCAATACAATTAAGGCAACCAGATTGGTGAACATAGGTTTGCTTGCATAACTTGGTTCCAAATAAAATAACTAGCACACCAACACAATAATGTCTTAACTCAGGCACCCATTAGAAAACAATTAAATCACAAAACTTTTAGAAGAAAGTATTTTCATGCACTTAATAATAGTAACAAAACAAGAAAAACAATAACTTATTCAATGGTCTAGATGCGACAAAACCAGGACTGTAAAATGGTATGAAAATTAATATCAATACCTTCTTAGAAACATTTTCATAACTAGCCCGACTAATTAATGAAAATGCTAAGACAAACACATCTGATCCTCTGTAACAAAGTGGCCTTAGCCTATTATAATCCTATTGACCTTGAGAGCCAAATATCAGAAACCGTCCTCAAACATATGTCACATAAACTTTAAAGTCACTCCAAAATCATACATCATTAATCACAATAAACAAGAAAGTGATAATGAATAAAGACAAAAATCTTCCACAGAGAGTCTTGAAACCAAAGGCTCATATCCTTGAAGATGCATGCATGAGTTACAAACATTATCCAAACATCCTATTATGATACCTGCAATATCCCACAAGCCCAAATTGACGCTGAACCCATTAAAAAACAAAATTTACACTAAATCTGTCAAATACAATCGTATCTAATCTTGCAACAATTGGAAAAGCTAATAAGTAATTCTAAAAATAATAAATTTCAATACAGAAGCTTTTCAAGGTCTAGTTGATCTAGGTGGATATTGGTGGCCATCTGCCAAGTCCACTTGGACCCCCACCAGTGTTTCTCTCAACATTTTCAGTTTCCTTAATTGTAGCTAACCTTACTATTTTTAGCAGTTTTTCGGGTCCTGAACTTCCGGAGTTGTTTTGAGGCCCTAAACGACGTTTTTTGGGAAAACGATGAGCAACATGGGTCCATGGACCCATGTTGCTCTTCCCAAAGTTGTAGTTCTCAGATAGATCTTTTTAATGAGATATTGTGCACATCAAACGAAGATCATATGCCAAAGTTACGACCCCGAGAAGTTGATGTACCAATTTACCCAAACGGGGCCCACAGTTTGGCGTTTCATCTTCTAGGGTTAGGTTTTTGGATTTTTAGGGTTTTCCATTATTTCTCAACAATAAATAGGCCTTCGAGCCTCATTGTAAGACAGTTCAGAGGCATGTAGCTGCCACATCTCTTCTCAGAGATAAGCTACCATCGCCCTAGCTGGTTTATTTCCATTACTATGTGTAAGCATATTTCAGTATTTTACATTAATGAGATGAAGTAGTATTTCCAATGCATATCTATGTTTATGGTTATCTCTGTAATTTGCTGCATTCTTGTTTAAATCTGGATCAGTGGTGTCAGAGCGGTCTGTTTTTTCTCTGTTTTTCTTTGCATGTCCCCAATGAGGTCAGGATATAAGGAGTTAGGGCTTGAACTGGTCAAACCTTTGCAAGACCAGCCTCGTAAATCCCGACGGCCTCCCATGGCAGATGAGAAGAAAGATGAGGGGGCAGGAGATCCTATCAAAATCTTGCTCGAAGAAGCCCTCGAGCGAGAAAGGAATGCTATGATGGACAACTTTTCCTAGATCCTTCAGCGGCTACCCAGAAGCGATGCATCGGCTTCCAGCAACTACTCTGGAAATGCCACGCCCTTTAAGGTACAAGTTAATTTTGAAATCCCCATATTCAAGGGTCAGATAGACGCAGATGCCATAGATAAATGGTTAAATATGCTAGAGGGTTATTTTTCTGTTCATGAATTTTTAGTCAGGAAAAGATTGTTTTCATTCTTCTCAAAGCAGCTCCCCACGCCAAGGACTGGTTGGAAACCTACTGCAAGCAAAAGGATGAAAATACCGGCTCACTATTTTCAGCCACACCCACCTGGAATTCATTTCAGGATTCCATCAAGGAGTAGTAGTACCCTGTCGGAAGCTATGAGGATCAATACATAAAGTGGACCACACTACGGCAAGGAAGGGACCAAGACGTGCCGGAGATTACCAATCTCTTCCATACCCTTCGCAAAAAATTGGGTATCAAGGATTCAGAGCAGCATTTGATACTAAAATACTGTGGCTGCCTGCACAAGTACATCCCGTAAGAAATAGAATTCCTGAACATCTCCTCGCTCGGCACAACATATCGATATGCCGTCAAGGTCAAGCAAAAGTTTAAACAGAAGAAGCGAGACTTTGGATCTGTGAATCCAAAGCAAGGGAAAGGTGCCCCTAAACCACAAAACAAAGGACAAAGCCAAGGCAGGGCAGCCCAAGACAACCCGCCAAAGCTGCAAGTTAAAGAATAGCGCCGTGAAGCCAAAAAAGGACACGGGAAAATGGTGTGAGTTCCATAAGAGCTCCACTCACAACACAAGTGAGTGTTGAGCCAAGCAGTCACTGGTGGCTGAGCTAAAGGTTTCAGAATTAGATGCATGTTCTGACTCTGAGTCAGAACCTGACAAGGGGAATGACAAAGGGAAGTAGATTATTGATAAGGAGCCCAACGCCACCGTTGCCACCACGAAGATACAGAAGGAGGAACCTGAAGATCCACAGGAGGAGGAGTGTCTCTTCCACTCAGAGATGTGGGTAAAGGGCTCCCCACTGCAGTTCATTGTTGATAGTGGGAGCCAAAAGAACCTCATTTCGGCAGAGGTCGTGAAGCTGTTGGGCCTATCGACCATAGTGCATCCACAACCGTACACCATTAGGTGACTTCACCAAGGACGGGATCTTCGCGTGAGCCAGCAATGTCGCCTTCCATAAAACATCAGGTACTTCAAGTTGAGGTATTGTGGGACATTGCTCCCCTTGAAGTTTGTGATGTATTATTAGGGAAACCATACTTGTGGAAGTGACATGCTGTGTATTAATCACGGCCCCGTGCTGTTATTGTTACATTGGGAAATAAGCTGTACAGGATACCAGAGGTAGCACCGCCTACTACCATCTCTTTGGTTACTGCAAAACAATACAGTAAGCTCATTTCCAAAACCAGGGAATTTATTTTCCTAATGATACGCCCTCAAGGAAAGAAGAAGACGGTGGCCACGACCTCCAGACAGGGCCCCTCCGCATAAGAACTATAGATGGAAAAGTTTGTGGAGGAGTACGAGGACATATTCACCTCCCCTGTAGGGGTTCCTATGCACTGTCAAGTCAAGCACTCCATTGATCTGACCCCAGGTGCGCCGCTACCTAGTGGACCAATCTATCGACGATCCATTCTAGAGAACGATGAAATCAAGAGGCAAATTTAGAAGCTGCTGCAGAAAGGTCACATCCGTCCGAGTTCATCACCTTGTGGGAGCCTAATCGTATTGGTATAGAAGAAGGTTGGGACTTGGAGACTCTGTATTGACTATCGGGCGCTGAACAAGATCATTTTCCGTAATAGGTACCTGATCCCATGGATTGATGACCTCTTGGACCAACTAAAAGGGGAAAATATTTCAGTAAGATCGATCTGAAGTCAGGATATCACCAGGTACCAATCGAATGCTCTGATGTGTGGAAGACTGCCTTCAAAACCAAGGAGGGCCTTTTCGAATGGTTGGTTATGCCTTTCGGATTGACAAATGCTCTTGCAACCTTCATGAGGCTAATGGATGACATCTTGCGGCCATTCATCAACTCATTTGTAGTGGTATACTTGGATGACATTCTGATCTTCAACCAAAGTTGGGAAGAGCACCTCCACCACATCCGACAAGTTCTCCAAACATTGCGACACCACAAGCTATGTGCCAGTTTAGAGAAATGTACTTTTGGCATGACCCAGGTTCAGTATCTGGGATACATTATTGATGAATAGGCGGTGCATGTAGATCCTTCCAAGATCCAATTCATTCGGGATTGGCCATCTCTAGCCACTCTGACAGAGCTCCGCAACTTTCTAGGTCTTGCCAACTTCTACTGTAGGTTCGTGTTGGGGTTTTCTCATATCACTTGGCCCTTGAGTCAAGTCACCAATGGAGGAGTGAAAGCAAAATTCTTTTGGTCTGAATCTCAATAGAAGGCATTCATAGAGTTGAAATATCGCCTTTGCACGACACCAGTGCTTGAATTACCAGATTTGCAACAACCATTTGAGGTTGAGATAGATGCCTCTGACTATGCTATTGGGGCAGTCCTTACTCAACACGGGCATCCAGTGGCATATCACAGTGAGACATTTTCAGACACAGTTCGAAAGTATCCCACTTATGACAAAGAGATGTATCCCATTGTGCAGACCTGTCAACAATGGAAACATTACATTTTGGGGAAGGAAATGGTCATCCACACAGACCATCGACCTCTGTAGTGCATACAGACCTAAGCAAAATTGCAGAATGATCGCCATAAGAAGTGGTCTACATACCTACAACAGTTCCATTTGAATATCAAGTATGAGAAGGGCAGCACCAATAATGTTGCAAATTGCCTCAGTCGACCATCGATCATGGCATTAACCACCGTGCTCAACTCTTGTGGGCACGAGACTTCTGATTGGCCACTTCTCTACAAAAGCAACCCAAAATTCGGCCACACATACCAAACACTCTTGGAGGGTCGGCATGTTCCAGATTTTCAACTCCAGGATGCCCTGTTATGCCACCTGGGTCACCTATGTGTTCCTTCAAGCGAGCGTGCCAAGATGATTTGGGAAGCACACTATGTTGCTCGGCATTTCGCGGTCGAGAAAACGGTGGCAGTACTACAAAAGTATTTCTATTGGTTGAATCTTTGACAGGATGTCAGGAAGTACATCAGATCATGAACTGCCTGTGCCATTTCCAAACCAACCATCAAGAAGCAAGGTCTCTACACCCCGCTGCCTACCCCTAGTCAACCTTGGGAATCCATCTCCATGGATTACATGTCAGGCCTTCCTAAGCATGGAAATGACTGTGTTTTTGTGGTCGGCGACAAGTTCTCGAAGATGGCCATTATGGCGACCTGCAAGAAGATTATCACAGCAGAAGCCACTGCCAAACTCTTCTTTGAACGAGTGTGGGTACACTTTCAGATCCCATAGTCTATCATCTCAGATCAGGACAATAGGTTCCTCAGTACTTTTTGGTCCAATCTTTGGTCAATGTTGGACACCAAACTCACTAAGTCCATAGCCTTCCATCCTCAAACTGATGGCCAAACAGAGGTTGTCAACATGATGATTCTACACATTCTGCAGATGTACAACTCAAAGCATCCACTCACATGGGACAAGAGCCTCCCCTATGTTCAACACAACTACAACCGGGCTCTCCACAGCTCAACTGGCCACAACCCTTTTCAAATGGGCTTGGGATTCCAGCCACTATGTCCCATTGATGTGGCCATGCCATTTGCAGCTACTCACGCAGATTCAGCTCATGTCCAGTCCAAAACAGATAAGATAAACAGCTCCATTGAGCACATCCAACATATTCGACAGCAAGTCCATTACATTTTGGAGAAATCAAATGCCAAGTACAAGCAGTGACATAATCAACATCGGGTGCCACACAAGTTTCAGGTGGGCGACAAAGTCTGCCTGCATTTGCAAAAGGAACGCCTTACCGGAGCCTATCGGAAACTTAGACCACTCCGATATGGTCTTTACACCATTACCAAGGCTGTGGGAGATAATTCATTTGAGCTCAAAATTCCCCCATTCCTTAGATTGCACCGAGTGTTCAATGTGGATTGCCTTTGGCCATACTTTCCACCATTACTAGACACATCCGACATTGCAGAACACCTCACACCCACAGAGTTAAATCCAGATTGCATGGAACAAGCTGCAACTGATCAGATCATGGACACATAGATCAAGCACACTCGCCAGCGAAATATACAATTGTATCGAGTTTTCAAAGCAGGCCAACTCCGTCACCAGGGCAAGTGGTTCACTAGGGACCAAGTTCAGCAGAAGTTTCCTCATCTCATGGAGGAACTCAACGCAATGGGGACCATTGATTCCTAAGGGGGGAGGAATGATCCAGGTGGATATTGGTGGCCACCCACCAAGTCCACTTGGACCCCCGCCATTGTTTCTTTCAGCTTTTCAGTTTCCTTAATTGTAGCACAATTTACTATTTTTAGCAGTTTTTCCGGTCTTGAACTTCTGGAAGCCGTTTCGAGGTCCTAAACAACGTTTTTTGGGAAAATTGGGAGTAGCATGAGCATATGGAGTGTTTTTGCTCTCCCCATAGTTGTATTTCTCGGATAGATCTTTCTAACAAGATATTGTACGTGTCAAACGGAGATCGTATGCCAAAGTTACGACCCTGGGAAGTTGATGTTCCAATTTACCCAAACGGGGCCCACAGTTTGGCGTTTCATCTTCTAGGGTTAGGTTTTTGGATGTTTAGGGTTTTCCCATGTTTCTCAAAAATAAATAGGCTTTCTAGCCTCATTGTAAGACAGTTCAGAGGCATGTAGCTGCCACATCTCTTCTCAGAGATAAGCTACCATCGCCCTAGCTGTTTTATTTCCATTGTTGTTTGTAAGCATATTTCAGTATTTTACATTAATGAAATGAAGTATTATTTCCGTTGCATCTCTGTGTTTATGGTTATCTCTGTAATTTGTTGCGTTCATGTTTAAATCCAGATCAATTTTGTTGCTGAAGTTTGTAAACAATACCACCCATGTTAATTTTATTTAAAAAAATAGAAGAAAGATAAATTCATTTCCTTTCCATTTACTATTGGATAACTGACCACTAAAACTAACCCTTAACATATTGTGGGCTTTCACCCATACAAGCTCTAAGAGCTCAACTAAATAACAAAAAAAAAACAACTCAAATGCATGCCTAAGGAGTGAGTTCTCATCTCCTATAATAGTGACTTATAATATTCTATACCATGGGTCTTTTTATTGTTTTATTAAAGTGACTTATAATATTCAAACTTTCGTTTAGTCACTTTTTAATTAATTAATACTACAATAGCTCATGATTATTTTTAATTTGTCAGCCAAACTAATGAGATACTCTCCTTTCCTAATGTCCAAAAGAAGTGATCCCACTTTCAAATAAGGAATCTAACATCCCTAATGTTCGGACACTCCAATTGTGTTGTACCCATAGCTAGAAGTAATCTCCCATAAGTTTCCCATTTGATAGGGTACCCACTAATATTCTCCCTCGAGTCTAACTATTGGGGTTCCTTATCATAGAAGATGTCAATTGCCACCATAAAATCTATGGATTCCATGAATTCCCAGAGAGTGCCTCTCCCAATAGTCATCAACAATACTTGAAATAAACCACCATGTTGACACTATGTTACTCTGATTATAACTAAGATGCCACTATTCCATATAACTATAACTTTTGAGTTTGCATCTCGGTATATTTTCCATCCCGCCCAAACAACCTGCAAGATTGGATTCCTGCTTCCTTGTAGCATCCATCCATCACCTTCTCCTTATGTGGATTGAGCAATAATGTGAAAGGTTATTAATTACTCACATTTCTACTCCCTTGCAATTATGAATTCCATGTGCTACAAGCCTTGCTTATGTATCTTGGAAGAAATTTGTAGTGCGTCTCACCTCCTACTCTTATTAAGAGCAACTTATGAGCATGCTTTTGTTGTTTCCGTTTCATGTGTTTTAGCTGCTCCTCAATATTAAAAATATTAATAGTTTACCTTGCATTCATGATCCTCCATTTTTCAAGCTCACTATCCTTCTTTAATTTTGTGCCCTTTAGCCTCTTGGGGTTTTTCTTTATTTCTAAGAGTCCTCCTGCAAGCCCCTGCAAATCCACAACTTCTCGCTCTGGAAGTAGATGATAATCCTTCCACTATTAAACCCCTCAAGCGGGCAAGAAACTAGATCTAATACCACTATATTAATCGTTTTAATTATTTTTAAAAATTTGTGATAAATATTCTCTTCAGAATTCTTTTGGAAATTTACATAAGTAATTTTGCCGAATATTTAAATAACGCCATGGAACTTTGCAAAAATGAATTGTGGAATTCAACCCTAATAATTTCAAAATTTTACAGCCCTTCTTCTTTGTTGAATTGACCCCAATTAAATAAGGGAATCCGTCCCACGATGATTTCTCCATCTTCAGCTAATGGCCCATGAATTCAGCCTTCTTTACCTATGGAATAAAATGCAAGAACATATAGGGTTTTAACAATTTGGGTGATTTCAATCTAAGAGAAACCCTCAATTTTGGTCCTCACGAGATGAAAAGTTTGACCTTAATAATTTCACAATTTATTGCCTTTCTTCTCTGCTAAATCAGACCTTATCAAATCAACAAATTCATCCCACAATGATATCTTTGTCTTCAGTAAAATGGCCCACCAATTTGGCCTTTGCTACTCAAGAAAGAAAATGTAGGAACAACACATATGGCTTCAACAATTTGGGTGATTTTATTCCAAGATAAACCCTCGGTTTTAGCCCTCATGAGTTGTGGAATTTGGCCCTAATAATTTTACAATTTTACTACCCTTCTTCTCTGCTAAATCAACCCATAATCTTTATACTTTCAACTTTACAAAACCATGGAAATTTAACAAACACGATTTCAATAAATTAAGATGATCGATCTCCATAATATGATGATTTCAACCTCAACCATAATTGATCTAAGTCCCTGCAACTTGTTAGTAAATCGGGAATTCGTTCCCCTGAGTTAATCTGTTTGGCCAAAAGGTTGACCTGCAAATAATAATTGGTTAGGGTTTCAACCTACATTAAAATTTCTTGCTCTAGAAGCAGATGATAATCCTTCCACTACTAAATCCCTCAAGATGGCAAGAAAATGAACTCTGATAACACTGTAATAATCTTTTTAATTATTTTTTAAAATATTTGATAAATCTTCTCTTCAGAATTATTCAGAAAATTTAAACAAATAAAATTTCCGAAAATATAAATAACACAATGGAAATTTGTGAAAATTTGTCAAGAAAAGCATAGATAATACTTATAATAAACTCAACCTTATTATATTAAATATGGATTTGGAAATACATGCCAAATACGATTATGAGAACCTATTAAAACTCCAACAAGATATTTGAATCACTAAAAATAACTCCTCCAACAATATTCACTTGCAGGAGATCTGATTGGCCTTTCATCACAACCTCCACGTTAAGCCCAAAGAGTGGATTTGATTCGATCCCTCCTCTTCTGAGTAGCTAGGGTATATTTTTCAATATCGAAACCCCTCCTCACTAGATCAATTAGGGTGGACCACTGACCACCAAAACTATCCCTCTGCGTAATGTGGGCTCTCATCTAGACAAGCTCGAAGAGCTCAGCTCAACGACAACGAAACAATAATCCCAAATGCATGCTTAGGGAGTGAGCTCTCATCTCCTTTAATAGCCATGGACTATCAGAATACCATAGGTCTCTTTATTCTTTTGTTAAAGTGGCTTATAGTATTTCTCTTTTCTTTAGTCACTTCTTAATTAATTAATTCTCACATAGCCCATAATCAATTTTAATTTGTAGGTCAGGCTAATGAGATACTCTCCTTTCCCAATGTCCGGAAAAAGGACATTACAACAACTTCTATAGACAACACCCTTACATGATGCAAAGACGGTGACTTTGCTAGTAGTATTGATCATAGGAAAGGCACCTCATGATATGCTTTTCTTTTAGTCACAAATTCGATCTCATGTGCTTTTAAGAAGAAGCCCATTATCTCGATATCTTCTACAAAAGCTAAATATGTATAACTATTATAGTCACATGACATGTAGGATAACTAAGAATACTATTGAAAGATCTTGCACATGTAGAAAATGAGCCAACTTCTATATTTGTGACAATAGCTCAACAATTGCATTGCCCAAGAATCATGTATTCCACTAGAAAAACAAACACATTGACACCCCTATGACTTTATTCCCAATCTTGTCAACAATGGTGGCATTCCTCTTCAATTTTGTGAATCTAGAGATCAGCGAGTACACATCTTCAATAATCTATTGGGAAGAACAATTTTTTGAATAATACAAATACAAATATTAATTCATTATTGAAACTGAAGGATAGGTAGACCAAACAAACTTTGAGGCTATTTAGGAAATCTATACACTCCATAAAATGGTTGTGTTTTGGGAGGCATTACCCAATGTCTAGCACTGTCCCACAATACCATTACGCTTACAACTCCACTGAATCCAATCACTAGTCCCAACCCCAATGTAGTCAATGAAACATTTTCATCTAGCCATCCCTGTCCTTTACTTATGCTACTGCCTTCTATTGTATTATTGCTCTGTTTTTCCTTGCATGGTTGTAAAGGATAGTCACATAAACATTTGTTTCCTTCAAATGAAGTCTCACTGAAAGTGTAGAATTGAGTTCCTTTTGGAATCCTACCACAAAGTCTATTCCATGAAACATCTATATATGCCAACATGGTCAATATAGAGAGCTCTTGAGGTATTGTTCCACTTAAATTATTTCTGGACAAATCTAACTGCTCCAAAGTAGATATTTTGCTAAGGGACGCAGGAATTTTCCCTTCTATATGATTTATAGATAAATTCAGGAGTCTCAGACCAGTGAGATTTCCTATACTTGAAGGTATTTCCCCAGTAAACTTATTGTTAGGCAAGTCAAATATGATGTTTGCTGCTAGCACATATGTTAGAGCATATTCAACTCCCTTCATTACAATTCTTAGATCTTCATATAGTGTGTTACCACTGAGTTGGGAAGCTCCCACGATTTTGAAGCCGTGTAACCCAGTAATATTGGATGGTATTTTTCCGCTGAACCCATTGTTGGATAAATCCAATACTTGTAGTTGGGTGAGATTTCTGATCCACTGAGGAATACCACGATGGAACTTATTATGACCCAGGCTTAAGATCCTTAAGTCATGAAAAAATTTGAAGTACTGAGGCAGCTCACCTGTTATTTCGTTTTTGCTCAAATCTAACAATTGAAGTTTGGTACAATGAGCCAAAGATGCAGGAACAGTGCCAGAAAAATGATTAGAATGAGCAGAAAGAACGGTCATAGACCCTGGAAAGTCCATATCTAGAATTCCACTGAGTTTGTTCTCGGACACCTTTAGCCTTTGTAAAGCCACACATTTATTTAAAGACCGAGGAATTCTACCTGACAAGAAGTTATTCATCAACACCAAATCCACTATAGACTTATAGTTCCCCAGAGAGTCGGGGATAGTTCCATTCAGCTTGTTTGTAGACAAATCTAACTGTTGTAGTTCCACACATTTTCCTATACCCTCAGGAATTGTACCAGTAAGCCCATTGGTATCCAAGTAAAGATTTTGAAGCTTGCTCAACTTGCCAATGCCTTCGGGTATGTTACCTGTTAGCGTGTTGCTACCAAGATGTAAAAAAGTCAACTTGCTCAATTTTGTAATATCTTCTGGTATGCTACCAATAAAGCTATTTCCTCCCAGATGTAGGAATTCCAACAGAAGTAATTTTGCAATGACTTCGTTTGATAAAGAACCGGTGAAATTATTTACAGCGAGATTTAGCCTGGTCAACCTTGTTAAATTGGCAAGTCCTTCAGGTAAGCAGCCCACCAAATTGTTGTTATCTAATGAAAATTTTTGCAGCATACTTAAATTGCCAATGCCTTGAGGTATGCTGCCGTTTAGCCTATTTCCGCCAAGATTTAGATCCATTAGGTTACTCAATGAGCTAATAGATTTAGGAATGTTACCAGAGAACCTATTTAGATGCAGATACAGAGTGGACAATTGAGTCAAATTGCCAATGGCCTCAGGTATTACAACACTCATGTTATTTTTAAGCAGACTCAAAGTGGTGAGAGGAAGCTGGAATATGCTCAACGGGATGGAGCCCTGGATATTGTTGGCTCCTAAATCTAGCCATTTTAAACTGCTGCAATTTCCTATTTCGGAAGGGATCACACCTGAAATATCACTGGGTCCATAAATAGACAGTTGAACAATGTTTTTCAAACTTCCCAACTCAGGTGGTAGACTTCCCGACCATCTGTTGTCCCCCAAAAATAAAATCCCCAGGGAAGAGAGGTTTCCCAGAAATGGAGGAATCAC
The DNA here is from genome assembly GCA_000404065.3 of Pinus taeda. Lineage (NCBI taxonomy): Eukaryota > Viridiplantae > Streptophyta > Pinopsida > Pinales > Pinaceae > Pinus > Pinus taeda. The sequence goes on from APFE031183984.1 coordinate 56,086, forward strand.
ATTCTCGAAATTGTTTGTTTGTAGATACAGGTACTCTAACTGCTGCAGCAACCCCAACTCAGCAGGAATTCTTCCACTCAAACTGTTGTGAGAAAAGGCTATATACCACAGCTGAGTACAATTGCCAAGAGTTGAAGGGATATGACCACTTACTGAGTTTCCTTCAAAGTAAAGATAAGATAGATTTCTGAGCAGACCCAAAACTGAAGGGATTGGTAATTGTTGTATCCAATGTGTTGAATATGCGATTTCAACGCAACATTTAATATGCCCAAAAGAGCTCCCAAAAACCACAAACCACCTTTATGTTTCTCGGGACCGCTTTTGCATGGAGTGGTGTTCCTACATAGGCGACCCGAGAAAATATAGTGTTGACGTGTGGCAGAGGCATGACATCACCCTTTGACAATTTCTCGGGAGGTAAAGCTCGGTTAAAAAGGCCTTTCGATATTCTCCTCCGCCGTCCGATCTGCTCCATCAATCTCCGCCATCGATTGTCTCAACCTGCTCTCTGACATCTCGGGAAATAACGTTCAGCAGATAAAGGCATCCCGATATTCACCACAACCATCCGATCGCGCTCAACGTTCTCCACCGTTGATTGCATTCAAAGCTGCATACGAACCTGCAACATGACATTGCGTAAAAACTTTGAGTTTGACCGCCAGTGAAACATAAAGGCAATTTAAATGGGTTCGTATAGTTTTGGTAAAAGCTTTTAATTTTAATGTTTTTATTTCCTACGGAGGTATGGGGAATTAAATAATAGGTAAGGGAAATGTCATGTAGTTTTTAATTTTATTGTTTATAATTATTCACGGGTGTAAGTGTTGTTTTACTGAACAAGTAAAACACACATTGAATTTTTTTTTTGGTGAATTGTATTGTGGAATGAAACGCACAGCAGTGCGAGTAAGAAAAACACAGGGGAAGCATGTATCAGTGAAAACCATGAAATCTTTCACACAACAGTGAAAAGGGTAATGTAAGTTTTGGTGAATGTGTAATTTCCACATAGCAGTGTGTTGTTTTTTTTTACAGCAATAAATGTAAAAGTTTTTTTCATAGCAGTGAATGAAGATTTTACACAGCAGTGTAAAAATTATTTTGTAAAAGGAGACAGAGTAATTTCTTTTGAAATGTTTTGATGAATATGTATCAATGATTTTGTTTTAATGAATAGAATTTTATGGTGGTGCAATACTCTGTTCTCTGTAAAAAAAAAAAAAAACTTCCCTGTGCAAAAAGATCCTGGAGTAAAGGAAACAGAGCATTGCATCTGTGTGCTTGAATTGTTTGTTTTTGGGATTTTGCCAGAAAAATCCTCAACAGTGGTATCAGAGCAGGCTTAGGCTCTTTGAAGGTGACAAAGAAGCTGAAGGGAGGAGTCTTTTGTTGCAGCAGTAGATCTTCTCCAGCAGAGTGAAGGCTCAATCAAGAAAATACTCAGGTATTTCACAAAGTTTTTTGTGTCGCTGAAGAAGCAGTCAGTTGTTTTAAAATACACAGTCAAGAAATTGAAGCATAATTAAGGATGAAAGGAATGGCCAGCACAAGCACTGGTATGGGTATGTTTAACACCCAGCTCCCACAGTTTAATGGGAAAAACTATGACTATTGGGCAATAACCATGAGAGCCCTGTTTGCCTCTCAAGATTTATGGGAATTAGTTCAAGATGATTTTGAAGAACCAGCAGATGAAAATGAATTTAATAGATTAACTCCAGCAGAGAAGGATCTGCTGAAGAGCAATAGGAAGAAGGACTCAAAAGCCCTTGTATTTTTGAATCAAACAGTAGACCAGAGTGTGTTTCCAAGGTTAGCAGCAGCTAAGACATCTAATGAAGCATGGCAAACCCTCAAGACAGCCTATCAAGGCATGGAGAAAGTGAAGACAGCAAAACGACAGTTGCTGAGGAGAGATTTTGAGAATCTGAACATGAAAGAGTCAGAAAACATTGACTCATTCTTCACACATGTAATTGGTCTGATCACACAGATGAGGACTCATGGAGAAACCAATGAAGAAAGGAGGATTGTGGAGAAAATATTGAGGGTCTTACCCTCAAAGTTTTATGCTATTGTCACCACCATTGAAGAGACAAAGGATCTCTCAAACTTTTCAGTTGATGAGCTACATGCATCACTGATAACACATGAGCAGAGATTGAGTAGGAATGAAAACTCATCTCTAGAGCAAGCCTTTAAGACTCAGATGTCCTTTGGAAGAGGAAGAGGTCAAGGCAGAGGAAACAAAAGAGGAAGAGGTAGAAGCCAGAACAGAGGTGGAAGGAACACTCCAACAAATGCTCAAGGAAGAGGCAGCAATTCAAATCAGAACCAAGGCCAAGACAACAACCAACAAAGAGGACAACATCATGCTCAAGGACAAAGGTATGAAAAATCCAATGTCCAATGCTATTATTGTAAAAAATATGGGCATTATGCCAGTGAGTGTAGGAAGAAGCAGCATGATACGAATAATAATTCTAGTGCAAATATCACTAGAGAAAACATCAGCCAAAATAATGTGTTGTTAGCTTGTAACATGGCTGAAACAAACAGTGAAGACATATGGTTTTTAGACTCAGGTTGCAGCAACCATATGACAGGAAATATAGCTCTCTTTTCTGCCCTAGATAAAAATATGAAATCAGAAGTCACACTAGGAACTGATAGCAAAGTTTCTGTTATGGGAAAAGGGGAGGTAAAAATATTTACAAAGCAAGGAGAAAGAAAAACCATAGCAGATGTCTATTATGTCCCCGGAATGAGATGTAACCTCTTGAGTGTTGGACAGCTTGTTCAAAAGGGTTACAATGTTTATTTCGTGAATGATGTGTGTACCATCATGGATATACCACCTAGCAAACGATGCATTGCTGAAGTGAAGATGACAAGGAACAGGATGTTCCCTCTCAGGATCAGGGCAGATTTGAAAAACAAAATGAAATTGCAGCAGTTACCCAAGAGGCCTTCCAAAGCGTGCCAAAGGATGAAAATTGGTTGTGGCACTTGAGATTTGGACATCTCAATTTTGGAGGTCTAAACTTGTTAAGCAAAAAAGGAATGGTGAAAGGATTACCATTGATAGAGAAACCAGACAGCCTATGTGAAGGTTGCATTTTGGGGAAACAACATAGAGAAAGTTTTCGATCAGGTAAAAGCATAAGGGCAAAGGCACCCTTAGAGATCATCCACTCAGATTTATGTGGACCGATGCAAGCTCCATCATTAGCAGGCAACCAATATTT
>APFE031183984.1:64219-86712 GCA_000404065.3 Pinus taeda
GAGAGAAAGGTTATTATACTGAGATTTTTCCCCTGACCAGGTCTGAAGACCCTTGTGCCTTCTGCACTTCCCCCATTTGTACAGGAAACCCTTGTTTCCCTGCGTGTTGATGTTCATCCACTATTTATGACACCATGGAGTGAGTCATGGAAGGAGATATGCTAAAGGCTTGAGGTTGGACAGATCCGGAAGGAAGCTTTGCTTGGAGCCTGCGAAAGGTTACTCAGGTGATATCATTCCTTTTATGCATTTTATTTGTCTATAATAAAGAAACACGTCTTGGTTCCTGATATAAGTCTTCTTTATGTTTATGATATTCATGTTGGAATTCATATGTGAATTGTTGTTTAAAGTTCATAACTAACTACCTTCCTTTATAACATGAAGATGATTTCTTTATAAGTCTTTGTCCATATATTGTTGTGTTCTTTGGAATTGGTTGTCTTGCAAGACAAAGGAGTGAAAGCGACTTGAAGAAGGGTTTGGACCCCAAAGGACCTTCTCGAACGTAGGACCCAAGGTACGTCCCTCTTAATATAGAATTTGATTATAATAGCATAATGGTTGTGTGAATGTGTGTTTCTCTTTATAGACAACTTTCAGTCTACTAGGGTTTCCACCCAAAAGCCTTAGGGGAAAATTTCCCTCAACATAAGTTACAACATTAGATTACGAATTCTGAGTATTGACAATAAGATCTACTGTAAGTAATTAAAATAAAACATAAATCAAGAAAGGATAGAACTCTATCAAACTCAGTTTTGTTCAAGAAAACCTTTCTGCATTATTGATTTTATTCCTTCACATAAAGCAGCAACTGGGCCAAAAATATCCAACCCCCCTTTGCTAATTCGACCTCTTGCTTTATATATAGCATTTACAACATGTATCCCATCATCCCTCATCAAGATAATTCGAATTTTCCATCAGTGACACCTATTCTAACCATAAAACAAACTTTTAAATGCATTTGACAGCTAACTAACAGTCCTAGAGACCTAATACAACTAGGAGTGTAACTCCTTATCTGATTACAACAACCTTATATAAGAATTTAAAGCATTCTTTGACAACTTTCAACCTCAAGAAGTCGAATTTTATGAAGCCTCCCACGTGGTCATCTTATTGCTGAAGACAAACCTTAGAAATTAGGGAACATGTTTCCCTGTTTTTAGGTTTAGGATCCCTGAAAATGGCAAGGGACAGAGCCTTTATCTCCTCATCCATGACACATTTTTCGAAACTGAAGGAGGTTTTCGTAGCCCATGTTGTCTAGAACAAAAACCTCTCCTGGGTTTTTAAAACATTCCTCCAGCTATCCAGAATCTGTCCTTGTAAAATACGTGTCAAACAGGAAAAATCCATTTTCTGAAATTAGGGTCTCAATGAAAGCTTAGTATCTCCCAACTGAAAACACATGAATAAAGTGAGATAGGTTATTGTAGATAGATATTTTATGAAGAGAAACCTCTCTCATAATTCCACAATACGTTTTCCTATAACCAGAAACTGATCTTGAAAAATACTGCTAAAACTAGAAGACCAAGCTTGACTTTTAGCAGTTTCGTAGCGCAAGTTTAACCATAAATTCCTCCCACCTCAGGACGAATTTGAAGAACCTGAAAGTGGTTTTTTTAGTTTGGTATGTTGGGAAGAAACACATCTTTCAGTTTTCAAAATTGAGTTCTCAACTGCTTAGGACCCCTTCTGGAAGTTGACTAGTAAACGCAGAAAGCAGAGTTTTTAATGCTAAAACAAGCTTTTCCAGGGATTTTGTAGTGCGCTACAAAAACTCCTAGTTCAGTGATTTCGTAGCTAGTTACAAAATTTCTCCAAATGGATAAACACATGACTTTAAAAACATGATAGGGGAATAGTGATAGGCAATAATAGAGTATTGAACCTATTTGACCATACCAACAAGACTCTCTTTTAGATCTTAGACTCTAAAACAACCATGGAAAGACTAGACCAAGACTAACAACAATCCTTTGATATCAAACTGATGTCGAAACACATGGCGAGGCTTCTAGGACATGGAATGAGGCTGTGAAACTTTTTTTTTTGGAAAAGAGAATGACACTTATTTAGATGAGATGACTCAAAACCTATAAGACTATGACTAGAAACAAGGCAACTTTCCAAAACTTAGATACAAAGATTTTAGAGTGATAACAGTGGCTCCACTAGGGATAGTGTGCCCTTGTGGTATACTAAGAACTTGTAGCTCCAGTGCCGCTATCCATACTCTAGAATAAAACTATGAACCTCTGCCCAATTTGCTCCTCAAGCCTTTAATGATTTCTGAATGAAGAATTCAAACTGCACCTACTGAAACAGATGCTCAGTCAACCTAACTTGAGCTTATTTGCACATTCCTACCTACCCTATCGGCAACAATCTCCACTTGTAGCTCAAGGAACATGAAACTTCCAATGAAGCCAATCATTGATCTGATCTGACACTTGAATCTCTTGACTGTGCTTGAAGCAAAAATAAACCAGATACTGAAATAACCAAGGAAGCATGAGGTGTAATTGTTCTTCAAGATGAAAATGTAATTGGAAGCCTGAACAATAAATCTTTTCCATGTAGTTTGCTATAGGGTCAAAAAACACATGGTTAGTTTGATGATTCTCATAGCATCCTGTTACTTCTAACAACTGATCTTCAATAACAGTGTATTCTTCCTCAATCACAAAAGAGAAAGGAAGCAATACCCTCTCCCTGTGTTCTGCCATTGAAATCTTTTGAAAAGAATGATCATGATCATGAAGACTATGTGATTGAATTTGACCTTGTAAACCTTCAATGTCTTTCTCAATGTCCTTAGCAACTTCATCCAAAAATTTCATCTTATATTCTGTCTTGCACTCAAATGATTTTAGATAAGAAGACAAGGACAAAGAAAAATTTTCATCTATTTCTTCATTAATATGATCATCATTCCATTGTTTGAAACCTTGAATTGAAGGAGAGTTTGCCACCAAATCTGATCTATCTACCCATTCCTCTAAATACATAAGCCAAAAGTCTTCAAATGACTTAATAGATTTGGCAGGAAAGCTTTCAATCCACTGTTTACATTTCCCTTGAAATGAATCATAGAACAACATAATGCAAACATCCTCATGCTTGACTTTAAGAAGCTCGGTAAAATCACAGAAATCAGATATATGCTTCAAAGTTAAACTCAAATCTTCTCCATTGAATTTTGGACCATTCCTTAGAAAATATGCATCATTGGGAAATGATTTGGGAAACCATGAATTCCTGAAAAATTTATGCATGCATACCTTGAAATAAGAATGGTAGCATCTGAGTTCTTCATAACTCCAGTGGAATCACCATGAATCTATGAATTTTGAATTCTTCAACAATGGAGTCGCCAAGGTAGTTTTGCAACCTCGAAAGATTTCTGAGCTCCTACTACCTTCAAAATTTTAGCTTCTTGATTTCGGGAATGATTAATCTTCAGACTCCTGACAGACGCACCAAAATGTTATCACCAAAATAGGTCCCTAATAGGCTGCTGATCAGACTATCTCAGTGTAACTATTTCAAACCAAGCTTTTGGCTGAGGTTTAGCCTCCTCAGCCTGAGAGGGCTCTCTCAAGGGTTAATGATATTGATTAATGATAATATAGATGGCTAACTCTATCTTGGTTTTGTATGTTTGTAGGATAAAAAGATGAAGGCTTGCTACCATTAGGTTATGGAGTCAACAAGTCAATATATTTAGTGGCAAGATTTCTTGACATGAAAGCTGAGACAAATAAGGTTCTTAAACAAAGACAACTCACTCAATAACATAGGTCAAAAGAGTCATTTCATTACTAAAGGAAATCAGAGCATAGGGTTATGAATTCTGAGTAATAGTAATGAAATCTACTGCTGATGGTTCAAAGGTGGTTTATTCACAAGATTCTAAAAAACACAATCATCTCATTACTAAAGGAAGTCAGAGCATAAGGTTATGAGTTCTGAGTAATAGTAATGAGATCTATTGCTCAACACAATCACTCCATTACTAAAAGAAATCAAAGCACATGGTAGTGAATTTTGAATAATAGCAATGTGATCTAGTGCTGGTGGTTCAAATATAAAACACAATCATATTATTGTTAAAGGAATTCAGAGCATTAGATTACGAATTCTGAGTATTAACAATAAGATCTACTGCAAGTAATTAAAATAACACATGCATCAAGAAAGGTTGGAAATTTATTGAAAAAAGCTCTGATATTTGGCTTTATGTAAAGACTCTGTTTTAGTAATACAAGATTGGCTTTGCTTCTCAGGACTCAGGAGGGATTCGATGTTCAGAATGTGTTGTATTGTTCTTTTCCCAATATTTGCAGTGGTATGAATGTGTAATCACTTAGAACTCACTCATGGTGCTCTAATTTGCTGTATACATTCATAGACTGTGTGGCCCTATATGTTTTTGGTATGTTCTAAATGTGTTGAATCCTGAGTGCCCTGACTTCTATGTAAGGTTGATACCATTGTTATACTGAAATGATGTTGACTCCATAAGCCCAATGGATAGCTTCTAATTGTGTTTCCACCATTCATATTTTTACATTCGTTTCACAAGAGTTAGCCATCTTAATCATAATAAAAAACATTAATCCTTTGAGAGAGCCCTCGGTATCACATTTCTCTTGGATACTCTACTGCTTATTATCCACAAGGAAATGGCCTTGCCGAATCATCAAACAAAAGCCTTGTGAGGATCATCAAAAAGTTGCTGCAAGAAAATAAGAAAGCTTGGGATTTGAAATTAAAGTATGCTTTGTGGGCTGACCGGATTTGTACAAAGAGATCCATTGGAACATCACCATATGAATTAGTATATGGTGCTAAAGCCATATTTCCAACATCACTTGGAGTACCAGTAATGAAGCTAATTCAAGGATTAGAGGAGGAACCAAACACTGTACAAAGAAGGATCAATCAGCTGATAGCCTTACAGGAGAAAAGAAGTGAGGTGTATGAAAGTCATCAACAAAGTCAAAACAAAATCAAGAGAACATTTGAAAAGGGACTTCAGAAAAGGATCATTCACAATGTGCAAGCATTCAGCAAGGACAAAATGAGCAAAGGAAAAGCATATATAAACCATAAGCCATTTGTCATAAAATTGATCACAACCAAATATTGTTCATCATACTTTAGGGAAAAATTGAAAAAGTTTTATCATCACACATGTACATGGGAAAGGCTTACAGCACATGAAGAACGTGGCACCCCAAATAGATTGTTGGCCGATCAAAGAAGAAGGACATGGTTCATGGGTTTCGAATATCTTTGAGGAAAACCAAAAGCAGATAGACAGGGGCAGTTTCCTATTTTTCAGGAGAAATTGAGAGAGTGTCAAAACATCTTCATTTGAAGTCTCTATTCCATCCCGCCCCTCACATATTGTAAAGCGTGTTTGCTTGAGCGAGTGGGATGACTTTCCATGCTACCTTCAATGTTCTTATTAGTTAGCTTCATATCCAACTCATCGCATTGAACATTTTCCTCCAGTGTCGAGTTCTGACAGGAATTAGTAGCACTACTACTAATCAGCAGCCTATTAGGGTCTAATTTTGTGATAGTCTGATATGACCCCATGGAAAGAATTTCTGAAGCAAGAGTTCATTAACTCAGATTTAAACAAGTCTGTTCCTAGAAGTTATGTCAAGGATTCATATGCCAATTTGCTTACTTGCATACAGAGGTACCTTACCTGTGAAGGGAGATATAATAAGGTGTATTCATATCATTTTAAACTTCTATTGCATTTCACAGGAAATACATCTATTGATTTACCTTTCTACTTATTTCGTAGCCTAAGCAAAATGTGTGACAAGGTGCAGCTAAGGAAAGAGGTCTGTGAGACTTCATTGTTCCACCATGGCTTGGTTCAGTTGATTGTTCTGCATGAACTCCAGAAGGTAGGTAGAAACTGGCCCACATTCATCTTCATGTTTGGTTTCAAGAACGAGACTGGTCTTAGTCCTCAAAATGCAAAAAATTTTCCAGTAACAATTGATCATCAGGCATAAACAAGATCCAGGAGGTTTATAAAGGTGAAGGCTAGGAAACAGGTAAGGGAACCCACCAAGCCATTGATAATCCAAGATACACCCCAACAATCCCAAAAAGAGAAAATTCAATTCAGAGAGGGTGCACATGAATCACCCACAGGTGAAGTAGTCCAGAAAAGAATGACAAGAGGCCAATTAGCTAAGGAAAAAGGCAAAGCAATGGTGACTGAAGACACCCCAGTTTCAAAGGGAAGTCTTAACGACATATTGCAGGCAATTGATATTGAAGAATCTACCCTAGTTCAAGTAGATGTGATAGAGTCAAGAAAATACAATTAGAAACTACCCATTCAACTTATGGAGTCAACATCATTTCAGTATAACAATGGTATCAACCTTACATAGAAGTCAGGGCATTCAGGATTCAACACATTTAGAACAACCAAAAACATATAGGACCACACAGTCTATGAATGTATATAGGAAATTAGAGCACCATGAGTGAGTTTTAAGTGATTACACATTCATACCACTGCAAATATTGGGAAAAGAACAATACAACACATTCCGAACATCGAATCCCTTTTGTTCAAGAAAACCTTTCTGCATTATTGATTGTATTCCTTCACATAAAGCAGCAGCTGGGCCAAAAATCTCCAACCCCCCTTTGCTAATTCGACCTATTTCTTTTTATATAGCATTTACAACATGTATCCCATCATCCCTCATCAAGAGAATTCGAATTTTCCATCAGTTACACCTATTCTAACCATAAAACAAACTTTTAAATGCATTTGACATCTAACTAGCAGTCCTAGATACCTAATACAACTAGGAGTGTAACTCCTTATCATGATTAAAACAACCTTATCTAAGAACTTAAACATTTCTTTGACAACTTGCAACCTCAAGAAGTGGAATTTGATGAAGCCTCCCACGTGGTCATCTGACTGCTGAAGACAAACCCTAGAAATTAGGGAACATGTTTCCCTGTTTTTAGGTTTAGGATCCCTGAAAATGGCACGTAGGACAGAGCCTTTATGTCCTCCTCCATGACACATTTTTCGAAACTGAAGGAGGTTTTAGTATTGTCTAAAACAAAAACCTCTCCTGGTTTTTTAAAACATTCCTCCAGCTGTCCAGAATCTGTCCTTTAAAAACACGTGTCAAACAGGAAAAATCCATTTTCTGAACTTAGGGTCTCAATGAAAGCTTAGTATCTCCCAACTGAAAACACTTATGAATAAAGTGAGATAGGTTATTGTATATAGAGAGTTTATGAAGAGAAACCTCTCTTAGAACTCCACAGTACGTTTTCCTGTAACCAGAAAATGATCTTGAAAAATATTGCTAAAACCAGAAGACCACGCTTGACTTTCAGCAGTTTTGTAGCACAAGTTTAACCATAAATTCCTCCCACCTTAGAACGAATTTGAAGAACCTAAAGAGGTTTTTGTAGTTTGGTATGTTAGGAAGAAACACTTCTTTCAATTTTCAAAATTGAGTTCTCAGCTACTCAGGACCCCTTCTGGAAGTTGACTAGTAAACGCAGAAAGTAGAGTTTTTTATGCTGAAACAAGCTTTTTCAAGGATTTCGTAGCGCACTACGAAAACTCCTAGTTCAATGATTTCGTAGCTAGTTTCAAAATTTCTCCAATTGGCTAAACACATGACTTTCAAAACATGATAGGGGACTAGTGATAGGCAAGAATAGAGTATTGAACCTACTTGACCATACCAACAAGACTCTCTTTTAGATCTTAGACTCTAAAACAACCATGGAAAGACTAGACCAAGACTAACAACAATCCTTTGCAATCAAATTGATGTCGAAACACATGGCGAGGCTTTTAGGACATGGAATGAGGCTGTGAAACCTTCTTTTTTTGGAAAAGAGAATGACACTTATTTAGATGAGATGACTCAAAACCTATAAGACTATGACTAGAAACAAGGCAACTTTCCAAAGCTTAGAGACAAAGATTTTAGAGTGATAACAGTTCAGATCTAGTAATACACCATAACCCAATAACTTGCATACTAGATCTTGCACTTCATCAGATACTCGATACTTGCACACTTTGGCCTAATGATCTTCTCCTCCTTTTATAGTTTTAGGCCTTTCTCAATACCATGGACCAAAAACACTTAGGACCAATACCTTGGACCTAATACCTGGGGTCAATACCTCAGACCAGATACCTTGGACAAATACCATGGACCAAATACTTTAGACCAAAAATTTAGTTTTCCAAGATATACTCGCTTTTCCTTCCATGAAAGTGCGTGTGTATGTATACGTGACTTGTATATAGTGAACCTGCATGTATACACAACTTGGTCAATGGTGAACCTATGTATACCTCTCTTTCTTCATTATGTAATTCTTTGTTGTTTACCTGCTATATTATGATCTTTCATCTGAGTGAGTTGCCTTCTGAACTGATTCCTTGAATCTGCCCTACATTTCATCACATCTATAAACACTATTGTCATGCATTCTGTCACATCTGATATCTCTTCTATAGATTCATCTAGTTACCATATACAAGTGAGTTGTTCTACTACAAGTGGGTTGCCATAAAGTACAACACATACATCATAATGCCAACAAAATATGCTACTATCACATGCTTATGTATTTACAAAACTAAGATTTTCTTAGAGAAGACAACAATGCATGTTATTATAAAGGAAAGACCAAATTCCTAATGAAACTAGTAGGGGGGATTCCTTCTTCAATAGTAAATATCTTTGACATCTTCCTTCTTCAACTTCTTCTAAGATTCTTGCATCTCCTCAGTTGTGTGACCTTTGCTTATTACCTTTCTCTTGTTTTTCTGCTTGTTTGGGTAATCCCTCTTAAAGTGTCCAAATGCATAGCATCCAAAGAATTGTACCTTGGACATGGCGTGCTTCTTCTTGGACTTCCCAAAATTTCCCTTCTTTAACTTCTTGTTTCTTGCAATGAAGGCTTGAGATTGATCATTAGATTTGATATCATCCTTTGCCTTGATCCTAGTCTCTTATAGTATGTATTAAGCCCACAACTCTTCAAAAGGAGTTGAGCATTTCTTAGAGTAAATTATCATTGCTAAACTACTCCATTATGGTGGAAAAGAATTTAGTACAAACATGGTTAGTTCAGAATCTAAAATTGTCTCCTCAAGCCCTTGCAACTAATCTCTTATTTGAGATATCTTCATTATAAAATAGGCCATGTCCTCATCCTTTGTCTTATTCATTTTATATATCTTATTCCTCAAAGACATCTTTTGTCATGATGTACTTATAGATTAGAAATTCACTATCTTGTCATACATATCCTTTTAGGTCTTCAAGTTAGTAACAAATGGAACCAAATGATCCTTAGTGGATTCCACAATGATCCTTTATGCCCTTACTTCCATTTTATTGAATTTTTCTTGTTCTTAACTCCTGTCTTTTCCAAGTTCGGTAAATTCATCGAGGACATGTTCCATTACTTCATGTTCTATAAATGCAAGGTCAATCCTTTTCTTCCATGCAATGTAGTTGTTTGAGCTAAGGATCTTATTACTTTCCTTGTAAAAAGAACCCACAAGACCTTTAGATTCAGACTTAAAGTAACAATATGATACTTACTTGTCAATAAATAATCTTCCTTCTCTGATGATGTCTCCAATTATCTTGAGGCTTTCAAGATCTTGAAAGGGACTTCAATGATGCCCTAGAAAGATACCTTCTAGGGTACCTTCAACAACAACTTCAAAGGATGATGAATGATACCATGATCCTTTAATTCCTTTTTCCAAAGATGTTCTTTGAGGTAGGTTATATTAGTTCAATCATGCATCACCTAGCTAACATCCACACCATTGATCCTTGACATTGTAACTTTGATATGCACCTTCGATCTTGCAACTGTTGCAGAAACCCTAGATCTGGTATAATATAATCCTTTAAAAGTTCCTCTTTTGAGCGAGACAAATATTTTCAGGGTCAATGAGGTCAAAACATAATATATACTCTTCTATCAACTCGATACTGCAAATCGATCTCTTACAACTTGGATATGAAATTTCGGTCATCCTTGAGACTCGTTGAAATCATAATTCTTCAAACAATCCTTTCTTTGTGTCCACAAGATGATCCTTCCAACAACCTTATTTTTCACATTAGCTCTAATACCATGTTGGAAAATGCAATGTGGCAACTATCAATTCAGATTTTCCTTATTCCTTAATACTTGCTTGTGAACTTTGTTTATCATCTTATGTTTGTTTATTAGATGTCTTCATCAAACAAATATAAAGGTCAAAACAGAAAGAACAATGGACACAAATATTAGGCTCCAAGCCACAGAAAAACCCCTCCAAGGGAAAAATCTATAAAATCTCTTCTCTTCTTATAGAATTTGCTTCAAATGGGATAACAAAGACCCAAACCCTAGACCAATTCCTCCTTCCAACACAAAGGCAACCATCCAAATAGATATTCTAGCTATGTCAAGTTCAAATCAAGTTAGCCAAAGACAAACCCTTCTTTTACTACACCAATCTTAGAATTTAGGCCCCTCACAACATAATTTAGGCCCCCCTGCAATAAGATTTAATACCTATAGAAACTACAGAAATTTTGGCCCCTACAACTGCTCCAGAAACTCACATGTGTGAGAGAAAAAGTGCCCAAAACTCATCTTCTTTTCTTCATTATGGTTTCTCCTTTCTTTCCTTGTCCTTCACTCTTCTTTATTCATTCTTCTATTACAAATAAAACTTGTGTGTGATGGTGTCTCAAATGAGGTCGAAGTGGTTCTATTTATACCTTTTTATGTGGGTAGAATACCCTATTTTTGGGTTGATTTGTGCTAGGAGGCTTCTAGGGATTTCTAGACTCAAAATAAATTCAAGTTTACAAGATATATCTTATCTGAAAGGGTCTTATAAACATGACGTTGACTCTCTTTACTCAAGATAATAAATCCTATGACCTAACAAACCCCAGAAGCACTAATAACATGCTTTTACCTAGAATACCATCCATAAAGAGCATGAAACCCATGCTTTTAAAATAATAACTTTTTTTTCTTCTTCTTTTTTTGTTACATAAGATACATATTGAAATGAGTACAATAACAATTATGAAGAACCAAACTAGTTACATTTCCAACAATATGTTCTTTACTTTCCTACAAGAGTGGTTTTGGATTGCAAGTGTGGTGTGGGTTTCTTCTAGTGACTTGTGAAAGCATCTCAATATCTTTCCCTATGACATGCATTTAGAATACTACAATTACCAAATGGAACTAGCACAAATGGTGCATGAAAAAACACAAGTTCCATACAAACCTTGACTGATAATGAAATGTACATATTTTTTGTTGTCTATTTGAACAACTATAAAAGTAATTAAAGGGAATATCACTTTCCAAACATCCTATTACAAGAATATACATTAAATATAACCAATATTAAGCATCAATCAATTCCATGCTCATATAAGGAATTTCATTTTTTTCCCATAAATATAAAATAACTTTCATAAGGTCACATTAAAGATTAAAAAACATGCATATAATATTACACAATCATCACAACCAAATTTACCAATTCTTACCATGATCTTAACTATACACAATTTAGCAACATAATCCATTTAGCAAGCAGGGACATAACCATACACAATTCATCAACATTCTTTCTATTTCATTAATCACGATTTACATTATAGACTTAAAGTACACAAGGGTACTTATCTGATCAAGATTAGTAGTTGCCTACAACTAATGAATGGTGAGCCACTTTCCACCTAACCATAGGCTTAGTTATATGTTTTATCCTTTATAGCTAGCCACCCCTAAGCTAGACCATGAAGACATTAGGGGAATTCTCTCACTTGGTCATGAAGGCCACTCTCCTTCATCCATACAAAAATCAATATATTATTTTTCAACCTATTGAGTTAGGCTTGTTACTATTGATAATGTCACCACAATGGTATTGCATAACACAAAGATAGTCCTTTTATGATCCGTCAATTCCTTGACACTTCTCCTTTCTCAGTGCTTTTTATGCTTTAATCAAACAAATTCCTCAATAATTATTAGCTATCTAACTCAAGTTAAATACTTTAACACTAATTTCTTTCACCAAATCAAGTGAATCATAGTTCCACAGAGGGTGTTGTGTCTTAGAAGGTTTTATTGCTACCTTCTATTCAAATTCACAATCCAATATGCCTTATGTGTCTTTGATTCTCTTTTAACAAAATTCTCCTTAGTTCCACACACACACACATATCTTTTCGAATGCTTCAGCATGATTGCTTGTCTCAAAACGCTTATGAATTTCTCTTCATTCCATTTTAGGTTAGTCAAACCCTTAGAGGTATTTGTATGTACTCTTCCCATCCTATGGATGAGATCGTTGGGCATAAGCCTAGCTAATTCTATAATTATAAGAGTTATAGTTCAACTACCAACTCCTCCTTCGTTGATTTCTTTCTAAGGGAAATGTCGGACAATCTTGGACATTTTAAAATATTTGGCTCAACTAAATACTTTATTGTCATGGATATTTCCATGGTTAGGTTTGTTACCATATCCCCCTTGTTGGTTTTCCCCCTCTCATGGCTTCTCATAGTCTGTATCAAGGTTCCACCTCTTTATCAATTGTCTGGCATTTTACATTAAAAATATTATTACAATTCTTTAATGCCTTTACATTTACATGCCCACACAATCATCATTAACATAATTAATTACAACATCAATGGGGGGCTAAAGGATGGGGTGTTACATCTATGTTGTTGGCAAATAATTAAGCCATTTCAATAAATAATCAAGGTTCACAAATTGAGTTTCAAATGAAATCAAGCAACTGTCACATAAATCCACAGTTGCCCAATGGTACAATTTTAAATGTTGTCACATCTACAATTCTACTTGAGATCCATCCATAATTATTGAATCTCTCTCATTGATACTTGGTTTCCATACACACTATCACAAGCTTGAATTTTCAAGATTCATGGATGGGTATGAAAATCCAACAAAAGGATAATATCCAAAAGTCAAGCAATGTGACCATTAATAAATAGTATTAAACATTCATTGTATTTTTTAATGCAACAAATTTTAAGGAAATAAAGTATTATAACTCAGAAAAGGAAATTATATATATAATTTAAATTTTGAGGGTGAAAATAAAAAAAAAAAATATATATTATATATAATATATATATATATAATATATATTATATAATAGAATGGTTTTAATATAAGGAAGAGCATATTTTCTATAGAGGTCATCCAATTTTGTCATTCAAATTATGAAAACTTGAGGGGAGTATTCAAGAAAAAACATTATCATTATTGGAGCAAGACACAAGGAAACATATATCAATATTTTCTTCGCAAAACAATTATCAATTTGACATACAATTATAATAAAGAAGAATGACACTTTCAACAATGAAATTAAGGATTTACAGCTAGCAATTACTGGTTATCATACATCCAAATTCAATGTTACAACTATGTTTATAAAAGAGGTTGATATAATTTTTGGTTCAACCTAGCTAGAAACACTAGGTACCTTCATCTTTAATATGGAGAATTATTTTTTGACATTCTATTGTCGTTGCGACAAACACCCTCCAAAATTTTGTCTACACTAGAATTTTGCCTACCTAAGTTGTTCCCGGTGACTTCATGATTGGTTGATGTTTTTTTGAGTGTCAAAGTCACTTTCTTACACATGCTCAACCTTTGATGCATTTATGAGCACTCCTATTTTAGCAAGTTTGAAAATCAATGCCCACCTTTGCAAATAAACATTGTGCAACTCTCTAGAACAATGCTTGCGCCATCCATGGAAGTAGTGCTTGCAACAGTCTTCAGAGATAGTGCTTGCACACTCCTAGAAAATTCATTGTGTAATCCATGCCAACAATAATTGTTCAACTTTAGTTGAAAAATTCTCTCATTCTTAGTTGCAATTTTATTTTTCCCAGGAAAAAATCGTAATTTAATTAATGAAAACAAAATTACATGTGGTAGATGCAGAAGAATTCCATCAATCCAGTCAATGATTGGTGATCATAAAACCATGAACAAACTAGTAAAAGGAGGAAAAGTTATGCTTTTACCCACTTCTTATTTTCAACTTTCCGCCATTCACCTTGTGATGGCATGGAAGATATGATAGCTAGTTGTTTGTCTTCTTCCATTCTTGGATTTTCTTTTTTAAATCTGAGCATTCTGAAGCATGATGGCTCTTGGTACCCCCCAAATCTATTGTTTCAAGAAACTTTTCCAGCTGCACTATGGGAATAGGTATGTGGCGGGCTCCAGTATTGCAGCAATAATGCTGCAACTCCTGGGACTCCCTTCTTTACTTTTATCAACCGTGTAGTTCGTAACAAACTTGGAAGCGATGGTGTTGTATGCACAAGTACTAGCTCTTGTCGCAGTTGTCACTTGGTCAGCTGGCACAAGTCCGCTAGGAGCTTAAGACAACTTCTATGAGCTCTTAGAAGAAGCTTTGTAATTGATGGATGAAAGCTAACTCGAAGAAAGCTAATCTATTTGCGAAAAGAGATTAAAAATCTGGAGAAAAGCGCAAACCCTAACAAACCATAATTCTACTAGCTAGTCCTACTGATGCAAAGATGAGCATGCAAACTACTGAAAGAGATGCCATTACTTCTATGAAGGTAAAATACATGTGTCTAGACTACCTCTGTCCTAAGAAAACATCTTTTTGTAATTTTGATTAATTTGTCGGTTTTATCATGCATATGCTTTCACTGTTCTTTACTGTGCAGGGGTGGATCAAGGAGGAGGAATGCTTGGAAAAGGTTGGGAAGGTTTAGAGAGGGTCTAAGGAGTCCCCAACACCCTTCCAGAGAGTTTCACAAAGTTTGGCTATCAAGAAACCTCATTTGTGAGCTTCTACAGGAAGTCTGCAGGGGTTCTACAGGATGTTCGGAGATTTCTACAGGATGTTCAGAAATTTCTACAGGATGTTTAAAAAGTGGATTTTAGAGGATGGGTGAGTGAGGGAAGATGCATGGATGGATAAAAAGGTAGGATAGGGGCCTGAAGTGACCCAAAAACTGGTAGGTGGAGTGGGGAGACAATGTAGAAGGCTGACTTGGCTTAAAGAAGGCTAAGGCAATGATTGAGAAAGTAGGTAGGGTTACGTGAAAAAAAGGATAGATGGGAGATGAGGAACCCAGCTAGGAGATGGAACAGGTGGCTCAGATGACATTTAGGTGGGTGAAAGAGTGGTGGAGATGCCCTGCACGGTGTACATTCAACTGAATCAACAACGTCTTGCAAATGATCAAAGTCCTAGCTAATCTAGTCTAACTATCAATAACATGAATGAACAATAGCTTTATTGGAAATAAAACCATGTACATCAACTATGAAAAGAAACATTTCAGAGATCTAAACCCATAACTAACTTCTGCAAAGGAAAACAGTACACTAAGGATTGCATGGTCAAGCAAACTAGTGTTTTTGTTGGGGCAGCACTGTTTCTTCAATTTCAGCCCCTGATCCAATAAGGATGAGGTGAAACCGAGAGTGTGGTTGTCCCTTTTCTTTGGAGCTTTTTCTGTTATTATCTTACCAAAACACCTGAAGCAATTCTATTCATAAACAGTGATCTATCCAAGCAACATAACTAAATCTGCCTAACAGAAATACGTTTCAAATGCATAAAGGGAAACAATGATGCATAAAGGAAATGTAACAGTATAGAAAGGAAGCCCTAGGCTCTCAAGTTGGGCCCAACCCTGAGATCTATGGCTCCTATAGAAAACTCAGAGTTGATATAAAATTAGACTGCTTCTCATTATCAAAAAATAGTCATAAGAGTTATGCCAAAAATGGCTACAAGAGAACAAAGTAAAGCTAGCAGCACTATGGTGCAAAATATGCAATGGTTTCAAAAGTCCCTTATGAAGGCTGAGGCCTCAACATTTATACATCACGAGGGCCCTAGCTGGCCTCTTCAATATGTGGAACTCGGCTGTCCAAACTATGAGTTAGACAATCCCTTCCAGAATCTGCTTGGCTGCCTTCTACATTCGGTTTTGGTGGTCTTTAGAGCTCGAAGTTGGGGGTGAAGATCCCGAGGAAGGGTTATTTAATGCCATAGACAACCCCCCTACGAATCCTCACCTCAGGCTTGGCTGTCTTTTAGCCCATGATTGCTTGGTTTTGCTCCAACATGTGTCAAAAGAACTGAAATGAGCACGTTTTAGCCACCTAGGAAGAGTGACTACCCTTATTCGTACAAATGACACAAACATACTGAAAATAATGCAAAAGCTATGGAAAATGAAGGATTGAACAAGGACTGAACAAGGATAATTAGGCCAAATGAGCCCAACAAGTTACCAATTTTGGGGCTCATCATCACCCCCCTGCCAAAAGGGTTGCTCATCCTCTGAGCAACTAGTCCAGCTCCTCGTCTTTCATTGCTTTAATCACCACCCTCACATCCCAGGCTTCTAAAGTAGTGTCCTCCACACTATCATGGAATCTGGCCTTCCTTTCCACCTCTTCCCATTGCTTATGCTCTTCCTCTTCTGTGTCTCCTTCTAACAATCCCAAAAGCAAGGGTGGACTTAGCTTGAGGCCTATCAAATTGGCCTGGAGGTTCTGCATAGACTTCTTGTAGAGAGGCACTTGTGCCAAGGCCTCCCTCATTCGAGTTGGAGTGTGATATTCTCGGATTTTGAGGCTGTGGGACAATGTGTTCCACCTACGGGTGCAAGCATGAACACAATTGTCCCCTAATAATCTCTCCATATCCTCGAAGTGTGCTATTTCCTAGGCCTAGCGATCCATGTACTCTAATAAATCCTGAGAGTTGGTTGCTAGGTGCTGGTGAGCGGATATCAATGCTGTGGGGTCCCCTGGCTCTACTCTAATCAGCAGTGGTTCATGTAGTTCCTGGTCCATGACACTCCTGACCTCACCCACTCTCTTTTCTTTGTGGTTTAACCATGAGGTCAATGACATTAGCTGCATGTCCCCTACTACTGTGTTGGGGTCCCACAAGGTGATGTTTGGAAGGGCCAAATTATGGAGGTAAAACTCTGAAATCTTAGCCTTATCTTCCGATGAACTAGTGTTACATAAATCCATGAATTGTTGGGGGTTTTGGATGTGGGAGATACCCCTCTGTGCCAATGTGTTGATTTTGAACTACTGCCACTGATCCCTTAGGTACGGGCCATAGGATTTGGTCGGCTACCTACATTGCAGAGCTTCCATTGCCCAACTGGCCATGCAGGCCAGTTGTGCCTCCTTTTCTTGCATCTGTTTTTTTAAGGATTGTATCTCTATACCTGCCTGCAATTCCCTTTACTGTAGTTGTCGGTTAAGCTCCTGAAGATTAGCTTGCATCCCTTCTTTTTCTTGAGGTTCTGCTGAGGGGTCCTTAGCTATTATTTCCTCTCCTTTTCTCTATCCCTGTAGCTGTAGCTGCTATCTAAGCAGCTCATTCTCTTCTCTTAAATTGGCTTGTTGGGAGCTTTCCACATGCCTTACTCTTGCCAACTCCCTTTGTGTTTCCTTGAGCCTTTCCTCTAGAGGCCCTATATCTGCTACCCCCTTGGATTTAGCGATCCTCATCCAAGTGTGGGTTCGTACTCTTTCTTCCTCTAGTGCTAGAAACAGTGGCACTGTGAACTTTTGAGGAATAATTTTGTTGGCCTCCAAAAATTTATAATAAGAGCCCAGGCTGCACTGGGGGCTTGGTTCCATGATGACATCGGTATTCTCCTCCTCCTGTGGTGACTTGGCTGCTCTTTCCTCCATCTGCTTAGTTTCTTTCAGCCTAGCCAAGGTTTCCTGTAGAATAGCCTTAGCATCCTGTAGAGAGGCTTCTGAGCTCAATTTCTCCATCCTTTCCCTTCATGAGGATGTTTTCGGGCTCCCACGCTCATAATTAATGGATGCCTTGGAGGGGGGCCTATCCTTTGGTGTGGTAGGGGTATCCACAATTGTGATTAGCACTTTTGATGGAGGTTGGGGTCTGCTAGTCTTAATCCTCACACTCCTTCTCGCTTTAAAATACAGAGGAGTCTCCCTTTTCCATTTCTCTTTTGGCTTGGGAGAGGTACTTAGGGTGGCCAACACAGCTGTTGCCTCCCTAGCTAGAATTTTGGCCGACATCTCCTTTTGTTGTCCTTCTTTCAGACTTCTTGTAGAAAGTCTTGTAGCTGTTGTTTTTTGGCTTCCTGTAGAAGCTGTTTTTAAACTTCCTGTAGAAATAGTCTGTTGTTTTCCTGTAGAAGCTGAGGGTACTATTTTAGCCTACTCAGCTGAGGGGACTTTTTCCTTTAACTTGGCTGAGGTTGCCTTAGGGGTGCCCTTACTGACTTGGACTTTCTCAGTCCTTTCTACCCTGCTCTGTAGTCTTTTCTCCCTGGGTGTTGGTGCAATTTTATCATCCCCTGTTTTGGCAGCTTGCCCCTTTTCTTGTGTTCCTTTCTATTCTTTCTTCGGTGTTTTGCCTGGGGTTTCTTGTTCTTTAACCCTCTTCTCTGCCTGAGTATGCTCCTTCTCCTTGCTGCTAGAGGAAGTGAGCTCCTGAGCCAAGACTCAGATGTCATCATCCTTCGACATATTCCGAAAAATTTCCCAGGAGAGAGGGACAGTGAAAGTGTGGAGTGCATCTTCCACGAGGAGCTTGATAAGCCCATGATGGGCTAGCTGGTCTGGTGTCTGCTCTCTCAGTTTGGTGGCACACTTACTCATGGACTGCAGGAGGAAGTAAGGAATGCTCAATTTTTGCTCTGAGGGTAGGTCCATTTGGTGCTTGAGTTCTGTGAGCAATCGGAAATGATAGCCATACACAATGCTAAATCACCCCTCACACGTAATATACTTCATAATTTGGAGGCTGACTTCACTCCAGAACGGTTGTAGGCTAGTTCTTCGAACTCCATTCTTGTCCTCTGAGAATTGCTCCTCTGGCAAGAAGAACTCTTTTTTAGTTTTCTGACCAGACTTTCTCTCCTCCTTATCCCAGGGTACCCCCATTGGTAGATCAGTTACTCTGCTGATGAGCTATGGGGAGAGTCTAAGGGTCAATCCTCTGAAGTTGACAATGGCCAATGTCTTTGACTTCAGCTTCAGAGACCTGAGGAATTCTTCTGCAATTTCATCATCATGACCTTGAAGCTTGTCACAGAATGACATCCAGTGTGCACGGGAAAACAAGTCCACCACCTCAGGGGTTTCCCGTAATTTCTTGGAGTCCGAAGGTTCTTTTCTAATGAACCCTCCCGGCATGGTAAAACTTTGTGTTTGTTCGCGCTTTTAAGCAGACAGGGAGTTCTGGGTGTATTTCCTTCTCAGAGCGTAAAAAAAAAGATATCTTTGTGTCAATTACCCTGTGCTGAACTTGCCTGCTCGTATACAGAACGAGGACTTCAGGATTTTTCTACACGAAGCACAGAGCTACGTCTCCATTATACACACAGTCATATAAAATTTACAATTTTTACCGGTGCCTTGACAGTGTCTCAATTTCTACGGGAAGGATTTTAATTCAATCGTGGAGGAAATCTCGCATGTAGACCACGAAGACAATTCGGGCAGCGATAAGAAAAAGGCTTTTGACTTCACAAACAGACTTGCATTCACATTTCCCTACCCCCCTCAATACGTTGAATTCACCACCTTTGGAATTATTTGCATGTGAAAGTTATGTTCAGGCCTACCTCACTGAAAATTTCCACCCTCGACGTGAACAATCCGCACTGCTTCGTATGTTGAGTTTCCTGTAGCGCAGCTTCCTGTAGAAATCATTCCCGGTTTCTGGAGGATGTTACGGTGGTGCAGGACTAGTCTGAGCGGTAGCAGGATGTTTGAACAGACCGAGAACTCGGGCTAACAACTTGCAGAGGAGGAGGACGCGTACTCGGCTACAAAACGCTTGTGAGCATAAATGACTGCAGTGCATCATAAGTATTCAACCGACCGATTTTGAAATGCTGCGGAATTCATGGCGCGGGGGTGAGCTGTCCTTGCCGATCTGTTGGCTGACGTCATGGCTATCATTCCCCAGCGTGTCCCTGACCGTTGAATTCTTCCCTCTGCATTCACTGCCGCCATTCTTGTCATACCGCTGCTTCTCCCCGACTAAACACTTCCCATGTGTCAATTACCAGACTTTTCGACATAACCAAGCCCATTCGGATCCTATGAAGCCGCTTGACTGGCTATGGTGGCCAGTTGAATAGAAACCAGACTTGTTCAATTTGTCCATTCTCACAGTCATGCATATTTAGAGTATATCTTATGTAATTTGACGAAATAAGGTTAGGCACTTACCTATGCGGCCGTGGACGTGGTTTTTTCAGGTTTCGGGACGAGGGATGCTAGATCTGCTTGCTGTTGCATCGTGCACATGTCCTGGAGCTCCTCTTCGTTGGCTACTGCAAGCTACACAACTTTGAGACCCGTTTCCCTGGTGGTGAATGCTGCATGCACTGGCTTCGTGAGTTGTTGGTGTCTTCATGGTATGCAGCTCTAGCTGGATCAGCTGCTACAGGATTCCTATAGGACATCTTGTAGCCGTTTCTCCGTCTGGGGTGCATGTTGAAATAAATGGAGTCACGTTCACAGGTGAAGGGTCTTGAGGTCACCTTGACAAGTGAAGTGTGCAAACCTCAAAATGCCTTATTTTTTATTTGAAAACAACAAATTTTATCTGAAAAAAACAGGGTTCTGGTATGCATGTGCATGTGTATTCAACTAGATGGAATCAGTGGTGGTGAAAGGAGGTGAAACAAGTGGAGGATGGAAGAAAAGAGTGGTTGCATGCCTCCTCAATGGGCTTCAAGCTTCAAATCCTTCTCCATAATCGATTCTGGCCCGCCCAAAAGCTCTACAGGATGTTTCTTGTAGAAATACAGAACTTCCTATAGAAAGTCCTGTATCTTCCTGTAGAAGGCTAAACCATGACCAGATTGTGTCCAAACCTTGGAAAAAATGAGTGTTCATGGAGGGAGTGTATGTGAGGCTGCTTGGTAGCTTGGTAGGGACCCTTGTCCTTGAGTTGAGAGGCCTCCGTTTTGCACTGTGTTCCTACAACCTGCAACACTTTCCAGAGATTAAGCCTATTTGTTTTTCCTCTGTTTCTTCCTTCTTCTTCTTCTTTTTTTTAAGAGATAGCAGGAGCGCCTCAATGAGGTTTTCACCTCTACTATCTGCCTTGGGCGCCTCAGAGAGGTTTTCATCCAAGGATCCTTTTATTCTAATTCTTTTTTCAGAGAGACAGCAGGAGCGCCTCAATGAGGTTTTCACCCCTACCATCTGCCTTGCGTGCCTCAAAAAGGTTTTCACCCAAGGATCTTTTTTTTTTTATACATAATGATGCTCAGGGTGTGCCCAAAACAGCGACAGAACCCTTCTCTATGACCAGCACTGATTTTTCCACAGTTTTGATGAACTCTTGCCTCGAAAGAGGTTTCCTATAGATCTTTAGTCGATGCCCATGGACGAGCATGGGGATGACTTCTTCATCAATAGTCTAGATAAGGACAGAACCATTGTCATTACACTTTGCCACTGCATATGGTCCTAGCCATCTTGTCCTCAGCTTCCCTTTGAAATCCTTATGTCTGGAATCATACAATAGCACCCAATCTCCTAGCTGGAATTGTTTTTCATTGAGGTGCCATTCATGCCATACCTTCCTCCGAAGTTGAATCACTTCTGAGTGGAGGAGGGCCTGCATTTGGTGTTCATCTAACCCATCCAGCTGCATTAACCTTTCTTGTTGAGCATGGTTGAGATCTAGGTCCAGCTGAGCTACCATCCTCAATGTGTTGTATTCAAACTCGATTGACAGCAGGGCTCTCTTCCCATTGACCAGCGCATAGGGTGTGAAACTGGTTCTGGTCTTCCAAGTGGTGTTGTAGGCCCAAGTGGCCTCAACCAGGCAATCTTCCCAATCCTTTATGTTGTTGCTCACCACCTTAGTCAAAATCCCTTCTAATGCTCTACTGGTGACCTACACTTGCCCATTCGCTTGAGGATGATATGGGGTGGAAGTCCTATGCTTGATCTTGTGATGAGCAAGCAAGTCTTCAATCAAGTTGGAGGTGAACTGGCTTCCTTGATCGGTGACTAACTCTCTTGGGTAGCCAAAATTTGTAGAAAATGTTTTCTCTTAAAAACTCAGCCACCTTTTCTTTTGTTGCTGCTTTGATTGCCTTGGTTTCTGCCCACTTTGTCAGATAGTTTGTGCACATAATGATGTAAGACTTTTGCCTTGAAGGAGGGTTGATAGGACCCACAAAATCCATACCCCATTTCTCAAATGGCTCAGAAGTCACTTGAGGTTGGAGAGGCATTTCGTCCCTTGGAGTCGGTTTCCCCATCCTTTGGCATCGGTCACATTGGCTGATATATCTTCTGACATCTTGATGAAGAGTGGG
>APFE031183984.1:87158-134143 GCA_000404065.3 Pinus taeda
TCCTCTTGGTTGCAAAATTTCCTCCACAAGGCCCATCGTGACAGGTTAGGAGGATGTCAAAGACTTCCTCCTCCCTTACACAATGCCTTAAGATCTGATCAGGGCCAAGTTTGAACAGGTTGCCCCCGATCCAAGTGAATGAGGCACTCTTCCTCACGATTATACTCTTCTCCTTTGAGGATAGATGCGGAGGGAACTATGCTGAGACTAGATAGATCTCTATATCAGCAAACCACGGGGAGAGTACTGAGATAGAAAACAGATGCTCATCCGGGATCTGGTCATCCACTGTTCCTTCTTCACCTGCAGGTAAATTCAATATAGACAAAAAGTCAGCAACAACATTTTATTTACCTGGTTTATCAACAATAGTCAAATCAAACTGTTGCAACAAAAGTAACCATCTAATAATACGAGCATTCACATCATGCTTATTCATTAAATATCTAATTGCAGCATGGTTAGTATGTACAAATGTTTGACAGCCAGTGATGTAGTGTCAGAACTTGTTGAGGGAATGGACCACAGCCAGGAACTATAATTCATTTATGCCTTGGATAAGTTTTTGCTGACAAAGTATATAGCATATGGAAGTTTTTCTTCAACTTTTCCTAAGGCTGCCCCCATGGCTTTGTTCGAGGCATCAGTGTGGATGTGGAAAGGTAGGGCCCAGTTTGGGCCTCTCAAAATTGGAGCGGACACCAACTTATCCTTTAATTCATTCAGAGCCCTCTGGCAGTCGTCAAAACTCAACATCTTTTGCTAAGAGGCCAAACAATGGCGAGGCTAGCTTACTAAAGTCTTTAATGAATCTTCTGTAATATCCCGCTAAGCCTAGGAAACTCCGAACATCTCTCACCTTCTAAGGAGGTGGAACCCTTTTGATGATAGCAATTTTACTGGGGTCCACCTGTAATCCCTGGTGAGAAATGGTATGACCTAACACGGTCCCTTCAGTCATTAGGAATTCACATTTTTCAAGGCTAAGGGACAGGTTCATCTCAATGCACCTGCTCAAAACTTTTCCCAGGTTGGACAAGGCTTCTTGGACGCTAGACTCGTAAGGAGTAAAGTCATCCATATAGATTTCCACCGAATCATGGACCAACTCGACAAAGATGCTTAATACAACTCTCTAGAAAGTGGCAGGGGCATTACATAGCCCAAAGGTAAGGATGCGGTAGGCAAAGGTACCCCATGGACAAGGGAAGGTGGTCTTATCTTGGTCCTCCGGGCTGATTTGGATCTGATTATACCAGCTGAACCCATCTAGCAAAGAGAAAAACCTCTTCCCTGCCAGACCATCCAACACTTGATCTATGAAAGGTAAATGGAAGTGGTCTTTCTTGGTGGCTTTGTTTAGTTCTCTGTAGTCCACACAGATTCTCCATTTCCCATTTTTCTTGGGTACCAACACTAGAGGGGAAACCCATTCGCTATCCAAGATGGGGTAGATGAATCCTGCATCCAACAATTTTTGCACTTCTTCTTTAACAATGTCCTTGAGGGCTGGATTCATTCTCCTCTGAGGTGCCACTGGTTTACAGTCCTCCTTAATTTTAGATATGATGGGTACAGACCGAGGGATGGATTCCCTTCATTTCCTTGTAGCTCCAGGCAAAGGCCTCCAAATGGCGGGTCAAGAGGCTACATAGCTCCTTTTCCTAAGAGGGAGAGAGAGAGGAGCTTATCTTCAAATTCCTCTCAAGGCCAAACTCCACATTCTTAACTCTGGGAGTGGTCAGATCAGTTGCACATAGGTCCACTAAAGCATTGGCCTGGGTATCTTCCACCAACTCTTCCAAGGATAGTGCACCAGGGGGAGGATTTTGGATTAATTTCTCAATCAAATCATCCTCGGTTCGAGGACCTCCCCTGGTGGCCTCTACTGTGCATAATGGTGCAGAGTAGACCTCATCCTCTTCTCCTTCTTCCAACTAGAGGGGTAAGTCATGTTCTAGCAGAGGTTGGGAAGGAGGGTATAGGACCAGCTATTTGGACATACGCCCATTTTTGATGGTCATGCTTCTGGCTCGACAGCTGATGTAAGCATCTGCAGTGGCCAGCCAATGTCTTCCCAAAATGAGGGGATATCCCATGAGTTTTGCCTTTGGCTAAAGGACCAAAAAGTCTGCAGGGTATTCCCAAGAGTCAACAGAGACCAAGACATCTTCCACAATCCCTTCGGGAGTCACGGTGGAGCGGTCTGCCAATTGCAGCACTGTGGAGGTCTTTCTTAGGGAACTCTGAAGGTTGAGCTTAAGCATGGTGTCCCTAGTAATCAAATTAATGGTGGCTCCTAGATCAATCTAAGTGTGGGGTATAATGGTGCCATTGATGTGGACATCAACTACAGGACTCCCAGGTCCAAATACTTTGGACAGGTTACTTGCCCCAACATGAGATCAGACAGTTGTCCTATGACATTGATGGTTGAGGCATCTTTCTTTCGCCTGCCTGGGTGCCTGAAACACTTCTCCTTAATCAATTTGTTGTATATCGGTACATCTTTAATGGCCTGGAGAAGTGGTATTTTCACACACAATTGCTTGAGTTCTCCCGGAAGCTCATCCTCTTCTGGGTTGGGTTGGGTGGTTACTGTGGGTCACTCAAGAAAGGGTGGAATGGCTTGGGCTTCACTTTCCTGTTTCTCTTCCTCCTCCTCTAGGGGAGGAGGTTGGCGCTCTGGAAGGAACTTCCCATATTGCAGGTTGATCTCCTGGATCTCCATAGCATAGGTAGGGCATGTTGTTTCCCTAGTATATACCTGCTGGGCCTGTCTGTTGTTGGGGTTCGAGTTTGATTGAGCAGGCATCTGGGGTTGTCTTGGAGGAGCAGGAGGTAATAGTTGTGGTTGAGCCGATGGTGGAGACATAATGGTGGGAGGAGTGTTTTATTGGGTCCTCCACCCCGGTTGAGGTGCATTCCACTGAGGTTGTGGCCGGGCATGAGAGTGAAACAAGTGAGAAGGAGGTTGAGTGTGGTATGGAGATGGATAAGACCGCGAAGGAGGTGCGGACCAGGAAGGATGAGCAAGGGGTGCCCAAGAAGGTATATGAGCAGATTGGTTCAGGTTGTAATAAGCTTGGGATGTCCCTTGCATCCCCTGCTGATAAGGTCTGGGTCCATGTGGCCTCCTTTGGTTGAGGAAGTAGAGAGGTTCAGTAGCCACCTCAGTCCCTAGGTACATGGCTTTAAATCCCAGCAAGGTAGGGCATTGGTTGGTGGGGTGGTCTTCCTCACAAATGAAACATACCTCTACTGAGTGCAATGGGCACTCATTCTTGGGATGCATCCTCGTGCATCTAGGACAAAAAATGGCCAAAGCCCTCTCAACTTCTTCTTTCTTTTGTTGAATTCGGAAGGTATCAAGTTGCATGGCAATAGTCTGTCTCATTTCGCTCTTGAGGTCTTCCATCTAGTTAGCAAACTCATGTGTGGAGAAAGAGATACTAGCTGAAAGATGATTCCCCCTACCTCTCTTCCGGGCCACCCTAGAATGGTTTCTAAACATGGTCTTTATGTCCTCGTAAGGTAGTTGGTAGGTGTCTCCTCCAACCAGCATGTTAAGGGTGTCCAGAAGGTCTTCAAGGACTCCTCGGAGCAGAACCAACTTTAGAGATTCTGGGTAAAGTGTGCACCTGACCCATTTATAACTGAGTTGGAACCTTTCCTCGTAGTCTTCTAAAGATTCATCACTTCCCATGGTCATCCGAAAGATTTGTCCCTTAGTTTCCTTGGATCTACAGTAGTCCCGATACTTGGTATTGAAAGATTGAATCTGAGCCCAAGTGGTGATAATGTTTCCAGGTAACCACTCCATGAACCAACGTAATGTCGCATCCTTGAGGGTAGAGGGAAAGCGTTTCAGCTTTTGCTCATCCTCAGCATAGTCATAAGTTCAACAAAGGACAACAAACTCAAACAAGAAGGTATCAGGGTCTTCAGTAGTCAGTCCATGGAAGTGAGGTAGAGCAGAGGGACTTATGTTTTTCATTTTCATGTCTCCATTGGTCTCTCGGATGGGAAAGGCACCTTCTATTCTCTCATCTTCTCTTCTACCGTTTCGGTTTTTATCCATGCCTTCAGATGGAGTGTTCCCTAACTCTTCTTCTGTTATAGGATCTTCATATATCTCAAGAGGTTCACCTATAGGTTCTTCTGGCTCACTATCACCAGAGAAGAGAGAAGGTTGACTCAGTGATGTGGTGGGGGTGTTGGGTAAGAATTTGCCGGTTTTATCTCTGTTCCTACAAGGCATGAAATGGAAAGACTTTTTTTGATTGCTTTTTCTTTTTTCTCGGGTGGTACCTGCAAAACTAAAATAGATTGAACTGCAACTAACTATCTTGCTGAAATGAAAATGCAGAATTGAAATGAAAGCAGGAAAGGACTAATCTATTTTTCTCAAATGAAATTGCACGAATGAAGGGCTAAGCTACGCTTGCAAAATTGAAATTGTGGAATTGAAATGCTAAGCTACACTTGCAGAATTGAAATTGCGGAATTGAAATGCTAATCTACGCTTGCAGAATTGAAATTGCGAAATTGAAATGATAATCTATGAAAGCAGGAAATGTGTATTCTACTTTTGCAGAAATGAAATTGCGGAATGGAAATGAAATAACTACTTAGCAGAAGGTTGTAGGGAAAAAAATAAAAGAAAAGCAACAATCACCAATACTCTGACGCTTCCCCGGCAACGGCGCCAAAAATATGGTGGGCTCTAGTATTGCATCAATAATGCTACAACTCCTAGGACTCCCTTCTTTACTTTTATCAACCCACTCATTCGTAACAAACTTGGAAGTGATGGTGCTGTATGCACAAGTACTAGCTCTTGTCGCAACTGTCACTTGGTCAGCTGGCACAAGTCCGCTAGGAGCTTAAGCCAATTGAGCTATTAGAAGAAGCTTTGTAATTGATGGATGAAAGCTAACTTGAAGAAAGCTAATCTATTTGTGAAAAGAGATTGAAAATCCAGAGAAAAGCGCAAACCCTAGTAAACGCTAATTCTACCAGCTAGTCCTATTGATGCAAGGATGAGAATACAAACTACTGAAAGAGATGCCATTACTTCTATGAAGGTAAAATACATGTGCTTAGACTACCTCTGTCCTAAGAAAACATATTTTTGTAATTTTGATTAAGTTGTCAGTTTTATCATGCATATGCTTTCACTGTTCTTGATTGTGCAGGGGTCGATCAAGGAGGAGGAATATTTGGAAAAGGTTGGAAAGGTTTAGAGAGGATCTAAGGAGTCCCCAACACCCTTCCAGAGAGTTTCAAAAAGTTTGGCTATCAAGAAATCTCATTCGTGAGCTTCTATAGGAAGTCTGCAGGGGTTCTACAGGATGTTCAGAGATTTCTACAGGATGTCAAAAATTTCTACAGGATGTTTAAAAAGTGGATCTTAGAGGATGGGTGAGTGAGGGAAGGTGCATGGATGGATAAAGAGGTAGGATAGGGGCCTAGAGTAACCCAGAAACTGGTGGGTGGAGTGGTGAGAAGGTGTAGAAGGCTGACTTGGCTTGAAGAAGGCTAAGGCAATGATTGAGCAAGTAGGTAGGGTTACATGGAAAAAGGACAGATGGGAGATGAGGAACCCAGCTAGGAGATGGAACAGGTGGCTCAAATGACATTTAGGTGGATGAAAGAGTGGTGGAGATGCCCTGCACAGTGTACATTCAACCGAATCAACAAAGTCTTGCAAATGATCAAAGTCTTAGCTAATATAGTCTAACTATCAATAACATGAATGAACAATAGCTTTATTGGAAAGAAAACCATGTACTTCAACTATGCAAAGAAACATTTCAGAGATCTAAACCCCTAACTAACTTCTGCAAAGGAAAACAGTACACTAAGGATTGCATGGTCAAGCAAACTAGTGTTTTTGTTGGGGCAACACTATTTCTTCAATTCCAGCCCCTGATCCAATAAGGATGAGGTGAGACCGAGAGTGTGGTTGTCCCTTTTCTTTGCAGATTTTTCTATTATTATCTCACCAAAACACCTGAAGCAATTCTATTCATAAACAGTGATCTATCCAAGCAACATAACTAAATCTGCCTAACAGAAATATGTTTCAAATGCATAAAGGGAAACAGTGATGCATAAAGGAAAAGTAATAGTACAGAAAGGAAGCCCTAGGCTCTCAAGTTGGGCCCAACCCTGAGAGCTGTGGCTCCTATAGAAAACTCAGAGTTGATATAAAATCAGACTGCTTCTCATTATCAAAAAATAGTCATAATAGTTATGCCAAAAATGGCTACAGCAGAACAAAGTAAAGCTAGCAGCACTGTGGTGCAAAATATGCAATGGTTTCAAAAGTCCCTTACGAAGGCTGAGGCCTCAACATTTATACATCATGAGGGCCCTAGCTAGCCTCCTCAACCTATGGAACTCGGCTATCCAAACTGTGAGTTAGACAGTCCCTTCCAAAATCTTCTTGGCTGCCTTCTAGATTTGGTTTTGGTGGTCTTTGGAGCTCGGAGTTGGAGGTGAAGGTCCCAAGGAAGGGTCATTTAATGCCATAGAAAACCCCCCTACGAATCCTCACCTCAGGCTTGGTTGTATTTTAGCCCATGATTGCTCGGTTTTGCTCCAACATGTGTCAAAAAACCTGAAATGAGCACGTGTTAGCCACCTAGGAAGAGTGACTACCCTTATTCGTACAAATTACACAAACATACTGAAAATAATGCATAAGCTATGGAAAATGAAGGATTGAACAAGGACTGAACAAGGATAATTAGGCCAAAAGAGCCCAACAAGTTACCAATTTTGGGGCTCATCAGTAATTCCCAGAAGAAGGAGAGCCACAAGGCCACAATATCCACCACCCAAAGTTCCAATTCCAACTACACTTGAAACTCCTCAAGTTTTTCCTTCAATTGAGATTGAAGGGGTATAATTAGTACAAATTTCTAAGCATGAATCAAAAGCCATTATGTCTGGAGAAAGAGAGACTAAAGGTCCCTCTTAAGAGGAGCAAGAATTCAAGAAAGCCTTCTATACTTTGACTGAGAGGGTTAAATTCCTCTATGAAGAGAGGAACACTAGAATGGTTGGAGAGAGTTCTAAACATCCACATGGAGAAGGAAGCTCAAAGGAAAAAAAGGATGATAAGAAGGATTACAAAGCGAATGGTGGAAATCCACCTCCATCTCCACCATCCTCATAATTTTCCTCATCATCTTCACCATATCACACAGCATCATCTTCCACTACCACCACTGCAACTGCCCATACTCATTCCAAAACCCCAAAAGGAAAAACTTCATTACTGAAATTGGACATAAAATCCGAAATTCCCATGTACAATGGAGAAGTGAATGCAAAAAAGTTAGACAATGGATTCGACAGTTGGAGGTATACTGCAGAATTCAGAACCTTCAAGAAGATGACATAAAGATCTAGTTGGCTTCACTAAGGCGAGAAGTAGCTGCACTAGTTTGGTGAGAAGCAAAGACTCAAGAGGAAATGCAAATCCATGGTAAGATATCCATTACTTGGGTTGAATTTATTTTTTTTTCAATTAAAAGACAATTTTGTCCTTTAGCCTTTATGCAAAAGTCCATTATGAGTTGGTAGAATTTTAGGTAGCTTAAAGGCCAAACAAACTAAGATTATACAATGGAGTTTAGAAAAAGGGGTTTGTTATTAGGAGTAACTTCAAATTCTCAAGATACATTGCTGAAATATATTGGGGGTTTACATTCCATCTTAAAAACACTTTTCTTATGTTCAATCCAACTAATATAGATGAAGTATGTGTGCAAGCCACGCATCTTGAATCTAGAGGAAAGAACACTTATGAAGAGGATAGTAATAAAAAGCCACCAAAGGGTAAGGAGAAAGAGAAAGGAGGAAATTGGAAGGGAAATAAAAATGCAAGTGTGAAGAAAGAAGGGGAGAAAGTTATCTGTAAACATTTTGCAAAAGAGGGACATAATGAGGATAATTGCTGGAAATTGCATCCTAAAATGAGACCAAATAAGTTCAACAATAAAGGGAAATAGAAAACCACTACTATCACTTGAGAAGATTTAGGTTCTAAATCAGGTGATGAAAACAAAATCACTGTCATGGGAAGCAAAGGAAAACAAGATATAGCAAGAACTATCTCACAAAATTGTAACACTACTACTACTCCAGATGAAAAGAGACGAATTGAGTTATTTCATGTTAGGGTCATATGTAAACACATCAAGATTGATACACTCTTCGATAGTGGGTCACAAGTGAATCTAATCTTTGAAGACAGTCAACAGATTGAATCTTGAAACTGTACCTCACCATAAACCATACCCTTTGGGATGGATAACAAGAGACACAAGTTTACATGTTACAAGAAAATGTTTGTTTAACTTTGCAATCATTGCAAATTTTGTTGACAAAGTAGAGTTAGATGTGGTACTTCTTGATATTTTAGGTTTGGTGTTGGCTAGTCCATATTTGTATGACCAGGAGGCAGTCGTTTACCTCCATGAAAACAAGTATCACTTGTTCAAGGATGGTGTGGAGCACATAGTGAGAGCTCATCACAAAAAGCTAAAGATTTCTTTGGTTAATGCAAGGGAGGAAAAAAGACTAGTGAATTCAAGTAAAAGTTTGGTACTTCTCATGTTCAAGCCAAATGATGATATTGTTTATGAAAATGTTGTTGCACATAATGCAAATTTCAATTCTGATTTGGTTGGTTCAGTTCATCAGAGTAATGAAGTATTTTATGTTGTGAATGAATCGTTCTTCAAGAAGAAAGAAACTTCACATGAAATATATTTGCAGCAAGAGGTTTCGCTTTGTGATGTTAGCATGCAAGGGTTGACAAAATTGCAAATGGTAGAGACACCAATGTAATGCAAAAGTTTTTTGAAAAATAGGTTCATTCAATCATCCCTTACACCATGTTGTGCACTGATGGTTATGGTGCCAAAGAGGAATGGTAAGTATTTCAAGAAAGAGGACAAAAGGAGTAGTTTTCACCAAAACAAAGTTGTAAAAAGAGGTCAGTGCAGAAATATACATAACACCAAACAAGAATGGTTTGTATGGATTTCAATGTTGTATGTTATTTGTAGCACTTCTATTACATACATGTATTTGAGTTATGCCAAGAAAGAGTTCCTTCTTGAAAAAATTGTCCACTTGGGTGACATACACGTGTTTAGAAAGTTTTCTTATGCACATTTCATCTATGCAGGAAAATTGTTTGATGTTTTGAAGATATCAAAGTACAAGTTTGGTTTCACTTCCTTAATGCATTTTGGCCATGATATTGGACGAGGTAAGTTGAAGGCAAGCTTCTCCAGGTTGGATTCCATTGTTGATTGGTCTACTCCCAAGATCATCATCTTGATAAGAGGTTTGTTGGGAGAAACCCAATGTTGGAGGAGAGTTGTTGTTAACATTTCTTCTTTTGAAGCTCCTTGGGATGCATTGCCATGTGTGTGAAAAGTCTTCCAGTGGGGAGGCAAACAACAAGAGGCATGTGTTGCTTGAAACCAAAAAATCAATTCAATTATTTTTTATGCTATTTCAAACATGAAAGGTTCATTTGAGTTTCAGGTTTATACAAGAAAAGTAAACACCATATTTCATTTAGAAGATTTCAATGGTGTAAAGATTAACTTTCAACGATCCATGTACTTTCATTGGATGGATACTTGTCAACAATTTCACTTGGTTCAAGGGTACAAAAGAGGTATAAGAGACAAGTTTATTGTTATACCTTTTAGGCATATTGGTTATGTAACTATTGTATTCAGGTGTCATTATGTTTTACATGAAATTTATGATCAAAAAATTCCATACTTTCAATATGTACAATTGGGCTTGAGTCAAGAAAAACAAGTAGTGGAATTTGTCATCCATTTGCATTACATTTTGTTATGTCATCTTGGTAAGAAGGATGTTTCTTTTGATGGAGACATGGAAAAAACCATGAGTTTCTATGAATGACTAAACATGGTGCATCAAATAGTGCAGGATCAACTTGAAAGGGTTAAGGACAAGTACAAGTATTATGTCAATCACAGGTTTCAAGTCGATGATGCAAGCTAGTGTCAGTTTTGAAAAAAGAAGCTTCAAGTTGTTGAACAAGGAGAGAATGTACAGATTTCACATTTTGAATGCATTCCTATAGAATTTTTGAATCAATTTCAACAAAATGTCATTTGTGATAGAAGAACGGGGTCCTTAAGGCAAGTGAATGTTGATTTCCTATAGAGGAGCTCAATGAAACAAATTTGTCAAAAGCCAATTAGATCGATTTTGGAAAGGTGAGGAGGCTGTAAACTCATATACTTGTTATATAATAGTATCTTTTGGGGTCCAAAAGGCTTCTAGTGGGGAGGAATGATCTGGTGCTCA
Organism: Pinus taeda; assembly: GCA_000404065.3. Lineage (NCBI taxonomy): Eukaryota > Viridiplantae > Streptophyta > Pinopsida > Pinales > Pinaceae > Pinus > Pinus taeda. The sequence goes on from APFE031183984.1 coordinate 97,536, forward strand.
GTATTTAGATCAAAATTCAAAGTTCTCATATTGACTCTAAAACTGTATGGCTACGTCCATCTTGTCAAGACAATCACAACGCAATTTGTTTCGTCGAAAACGGAGTCTGAATTAATGAGAAAAGGTTTGCTATTCATTTTCCTAAACAACTAAAAGAAATTGCAGAATGGGACAAAATGATGACATGGCAGTCTAGTCAGCGATCTAGTCAGCAAGGGGAACTCTTCTTCAATTTTTGCCCAATGGGGCTCTGACAAGTGTCACCTCTAGATTCGCTAGTGTGGTTGTGTGAAAGGGAAATTTCCTAGTTGACTCCAAGGTGGAATACAAATTTATTTTTATTTTTTATTTAAATATTATATATAGTCATTAGTTATATTAATATAGTTTTTTTAGCTTATATATATATATATATATATATTATATATATATTAATATATATATATTATATATATAGATATATATTATATATATCTTATTAAATTCTCATGTATAAACATAAAAAAAAAAATTCCAAAAGCGCATTTTATGTAAGAACTATACAAATGTATTGACATAATATATTAAAAAATGTGATGGGGGGAGGCGGGTTTGAACCTGTGACCTCCCCCCACTAATTCCATGTATTACCAACAAACCAATGAGAATACATTTGTATAGAGGGTTGCACATATTTTGTTATGCCATAATTTTTTGTCGACGTCTGGGTGGTGGGAGCCAGCCCTGCGGGCTAGCCCCCACCCCATATGACCTTCAACTACACATCCAAGGACCAGCTATTAGGGCACTTAGTGCTAATACCACTTAAATAGTTAATTAATCATGATTAGAATTTATTTAATCCATTGATTAAGTTGGCAGAATTTATGGCAGAGCCACCAAATCTAGAACCACCACCAAACTTGGCAGACTTTATCTCTCTAGATTTAGTAGAGGTTTTCTAGCAAAAAATGAAAGAGGCATAACTTACTCAATTTTCAACCAAATTGAGATCAAAAAGAAGTGTTCTTGGATAATTTGGCCCTTATGAACACATTGGTGTAGGAATCAGAAGCCATAGAGCTAATAAACAACATTTTTGCCACCTTGAGCTAATGTAAATGCCCAATCCATGGAAACTAGACAAAGGAAATGTAGCTCAGGAGGGGTGAACTCCTTCATCACAAAACTATGTTAATGTATCTATTTGATGGTTTGTTCATTGTACATGTTTATTGTTCATTATTCATTTTTGAAGTTATTTTTCTCATGAATGTCTTATTTAATTTAAGGAAATTTACATGTTTGTAAGCACCAACAACTAAGGAAACCTCAGCACAAAAGGAAAGAATCAAGCACATGTTTATAAATCTATAATTGTTATTAGCACAACAAAACTAATAATACAAATATAGATTATGCGCGACCATCCAAGGTACATGGGAACTATCTACATGCTACATCGTCATACCATACCTCAAGTGTCTACAACTGTAGGTAGAAGTTGTCCAAGTGGTCTTCTGCCTTCACCGTGCTCTCAAGGTTGAGCTTGATGTTCATTCTCTCCGCTCACTTTAAATATTGTGCAGAACAAATGGGAGAGCCAATGGTCCCTAAGTCATCCATTCAAGAATTAGGTTAGCCATTTCTTCTTCATCTTCCTCCTCCTCCTCTCTTTCATAATCCAATGGTTCTGCTCTGAGTCCATTGGTTCGTCTCCACCTCCACCTCCTCCACTGCCTTCCCCTCTACCTCCTATGCCAATGTTCTTTCCCAATATCACAAGAGTGTCTTATTCGCCTTACCAGAAGGCTAGAGGTTCCTCTCCATCTTCAATAGCTTCTGCCAGACCTTCAAGTGTGGCAAGGACTGCTACTTCCACCGATGATAAAAAAACTCCTGTTGGAGTGGATTTTGGCTTTCCTAATTTATATGGAACATGTTGCATGCCTGGGATCAGTCCTACTACTTTCACAAACTGATGAGTGATGGGACATATGGAGCGAAGGTGTTGATACGGAATCTCGTGTTCAATCATGGGAGGTGAGGAATAACCAACTGCAGAGTCATGTGTAGGTGAGAGGGAATGTGAGTTATTGGCTTGACTAGATGGTTGATGAATGAGTGTTAAAGGATGTTCAACCATATACAACTGGCTACCCTCCTTCTAGCGCTAGAAATGTTGACAATGCTAGACTCGCCAACATTCAGGGGATCACCCTAGTATGAAGTCCCAACTAGACCTCACACCATTTGGTGTGGGAGTTCCATCTGGTATGATGGCCCGGTTACCTTTTGTCTTAAGAATTTTCCTCAACTCTTGCTTGTCAGCATAGGAGAGTGGTCTAATTTGTCTTCGAGAAGTGATTTTCACATACCTAGTGATTGCTAGTGTTACTTGTGTCAATGGTTATTTCACTGTAAAGGGATAGCGTGAGAGTGAGTCCCAAGTTGGTTGGGAGGAAGCTCCAACAATGCTGGGAACACACAACACAACAGGACATGCATAGCTTCTGGAGGAGCAGTCCACATGGACGTGGCAGTCACAACACACAAGGGAAGATAACACATACAACACTCAGCGAATGAGTCCACATGAGTGCAACAATTGTTACAACACGTTTTATGTTAAAGGTTTGTTTGATGTTCGAGGAGGTAGCCACCATGGGTGAGACATCATTAACAACATATACAACACATTTTCATTAACAGATTATGTATTACAACAAGTGAAATAAGTTCAAGTGTTCAACATAGGTTAAATAAACATGCATTACAACTATTCAAGATTAGTCTTACAACAGTTAAAATACATGTGTGAAAACATGCTGGTCTATTAGCAGGCTTTTGAATTAAGTGAAAGTTCAAAGACATGTCGTTACACCATACATCACTAACCCCATGCATAGGGAGTTGGAGCCACTACTTACTCCTCAAAGAAACGATTACAAACTCTCTTGGCTATGTGGGAGGAGTTGACATGAGAATTACTTTACATGTATAGATGAGGGGGTATTTATAGCAAAGGGCGAAACTAACCCTTATGGCTATTTAACTACCCTCATGACTATTTGACTTCCATGATTTTTTGACTTTACATGGCTTTTTGTACAACAAGTGGGTCTTTTCGACTTCCATGTTACTTCACATTGATTAAGAACATGGCCCATAGTAGAGATGTGGATGGCATGACTCATGACACAACTCAACATGACAGTGTTGGTACATTCGTGCTGCTACTAGAGTGCATGTCGAGCTGCAGTGTTGCTGGGGGATGAATGTCTTCATGGTGTGTTACAGCTTCACCTCCGCATGGAAAAGTGCGTAAAGTCTTCGATGGTCATTGGTTCGCTTGATGTTGCTTTGGCACATTGCTTCTTGCTTGTATGTTGGAAGGCTTGACATGCTCATCTGTTCGTGAAGGTGCATGTTCTTTCATTCACCCATTCGTGAGAATATATTGCATCTTTTCTCATCCTTTTGTCTGCGAAAACATCTTTGCATGATCATCCATTCGTGAGCACACCTCTTTGCATGCATCCTTCATTCATCCATTGGTGAACTTGTCCTTCTGCATGTGCTCCTTTCATTGATCCCATTCGTCATCGTGCCAGGTTTGTTGGTGTACCTATACCTGCAGTCACTCATGACGAGATGACATCAAATCCAAAAACCTCCTAGTCTACCATGAAACATGATCATTTTGGACGCAGGTGACTGGGAGAGGAAACAAGGTTGCAAGGCAAGATGATGGCTTTGGACACTATTGATGAAAACTGTGCAAGGGTCACTGGGTGATGAAGATGGGAAATTCGAGTTGACAGTGACTATCCATGAGGTATGTCTCGGATGGAAGGAAAAATTGTACAAATTTTTGGAGGGATAGTCTGGCCTACAAGAAGGTAAGGGAGACAAAATCTATGCATTTTCCAGAAAGAACAGGCAGCAGGGGCTTGACAGCAAAATTTGCACAATTTCCTGGAGGAACAGGCCAAGCTGTAGGGAGGATTGGTAGATAGGATATGCATAGTTTTTTGGAAGAATTGGCCAGGAGCCTGGTAGCCAAAACTGCGCAATTCCTGGAGGGAACTGGTAGCTGGCTACTGGGTCATTGGCAGCGGAAACTACCCAATTCCCAAGGGGAACAGGCAGTTAGTTGTCAAGTGCTTGGCAGCAGAAACTGTGTAATTCCTAGAGGGAATTATCAATCTGATGCTGGTAAGAGGAATTTCATAGTTGCTAGGAGGCCGACCTGTTGAACATATCTACGCAATTTCCAAGTTTAGTGGATTGTTGGGCAGTAGAAGGCATGCTAATGAAAACTGCACAATTTTTTGGATGAGAAGCAGGTCGACTATTGGGAGGACTGACTGGGAAAACTACGCAATTTTCTAAGGGAGACAGGGACGGGCACTAGGTGACTGTCTAACCTATCTGTGCAATTTCCTCAGTCAACAGAGTGGGTAAGGTCAATAGCCTCTGTGCAATTTTTGAGGGGATTCAGTCTCAGCATGGTTGTCGAGTCTAACTCTCTAGGTGGCCATCATTAAGGTTGATTTAAGGTTGATTTAATTGCTTCTTTTGTGCTATTATGGGTGACAGTCGATTGATTCTATGGTGGGGTGATGGTTCAGCTGAAGAGGGGATTCAGGTCATTAGAACTTCAGTAAAATGACTAAGTGTGTGAACGAGTGAAAGATGCAAGTATGATCCTACCCACACACACCTACATGACTTGAAGATGAGACGACTCAAATGAACCAGACACACATGTTCAACATGACTAACTGACGGTGCAAGCAACAAGCGTGACACTCGTGATTAATCGTTGGTCAACCGTGACAACGCTTGCATGACAGTGAATGTGACTCCATGTGTGAGCGCAACAGATTTTTTCATAGTGAACATAACATGTACACATGAAGCAAAGACTTTGAGCATGACCATAACATCGTCGTGAGAAAGACGTTAACATCAACATGCAAAAGCTTGGGTGGAATGAAAAAGCAAGGTGGTTTTGAAGGCTCACACGAGCTCATGGAGTGAACCCGAGTGTATGTAACCATCAAGTGAATCTCTCAAGGGAGGCTTTGAATTTGGGTGCATGCCAAAATTTTAGAGGGTGGTTGTAGCCGCTACAACACTTCCCATTTCACTACATTAAAATAGCTCCTATCCCAAGATTACAGAACACCAATGTTGATCTCCTAGCCAATGTTGCTTCCAAACTCATTCCACCCAAAGATTTCAGTCCCAATAGATTTTCTATTGAATTGTATTTTCACCCCTTTGTTCGAGACAACATAACTAATTGGTGTGTGTTTAACGATGACAATGACATATTAAGTTTTCTGACATCTGAAGGGTATTACTTTGACGCGATTATTGATGAAGATGAACATGACAAAAAATTGAATAAATATTCTGAGGAAAAAAACTTGCCTAAACCTGTAGTAAAACTGGAAGACTTATATGATCTAAAATATAGATTCAAAAGGGTTACCAATTGAAAATTTCAGAGCTCTACTTTGAGGTTTGAATTGGTTAATTTAGGATTTGATCATAAGACTTAGAACATCAATTTAGCATATGAGAGATGTGCCTTCATTCATTTGTTAAAAAGATACAAGGATGTATTTGCTTGGAATTATGATGATCTTAAATCTTATGATACATCTATCATTGAACACAACATTTCTATGCTGCCAAATGCCAAACCATTTCAAAAAAATCTAAGGTTCACCCTAACTTGGAAACCCAGATTAAGACTGAATTGAATGACATTCTCAAGGCAAAAATCATTTACCCAGTCAGACATTCCAAGTAGGTCTCAAATATTGTGCCAGTTAGAAATAAGAATGGAGATATTCATGTATGTATAGATTTTATAAATTTAAACAAAGCTTGTGAAAAGGATAACTTCCTTTGCCTCCAATGGAACAAATTTTACAATCTGTTGTTGGTTATAAGCTAATGCCTTTCTTATATGGTTTTCTAGGTTACAATCAAATCCTTATCCAAAGAGCCATGGACATTACTTTCATAGGTTTGATCAATAATATAGTTTTATTGTATTTAGATGACATTACAATTTATTGTAAACTTACAGGTAGTCATTTACATGATTTAAAAAAAAATCTCTGAAAGATGTAAAAAAATTGGAACCTCCTTAAATCCTAAAAATTCATTTTTTTCCCTTAGCAGAGGTAAGCTTCTAGGATTTATTGTGTCTAAATAAGGAATTTGCATAGATCTAGATAGAATCAAGGTGATATCTAAAATCCCCTTACCAGACAACAAAAAATCCTGCAATCCTTTCTTGGGTAGATTAATTTTTTTAAACAATTTGTCTCAAATTTCTCTCAAATTGTATTACTCTTAAAGACTATGGTCAAGAAGAAGTCAATTTTCAAATCGAGATTGATCGAAAGAAAAGCATTTGAGTCAATAAAACAAGGAATCATAGATTATCCTTTTTCATCAACTCCTAATTTTGCTAACAATTTGTTCTTTATACTTTTTCTTCTAAATAATCCTATATATAAGTGTTGACACAACCTAATGAACACCAAGTTGAAGCTCCAATTTCCTTCTTCAGTTCCAGTTTACAAGGAGCTGAGCTAAATTATTCATAGGTTGAGAAGCAAGCCTTTGCACTTTTTAAGTCCATAAAACATTTCATACCTTTCCTCCTAAAAGCACATAAAAAGGTAATTGTCCCTTTCCCTTTAGTCAGACAATTGATTATCCAAAAGGAATTAGAAGAGAAAAGGGAAAATTGGGTTACTACCCTGCAAGAATATTACCTAGAAATTAACCCAACTAAAATAGTAATGGATCAAGGTTTTTGTAGATTAATTATTGGACCTTATGAAATTTCGGCTAATGAATATTTAGGTAATAATGTTCAAATTACAGAGTTATGCTATGTTGACACCAAATCTCAAGACATTGATTTAATATTTTATTTAAAAAAAGGTTATGCTCCATTGGAACTCATTTACAAAAACAAAATAGCTCTTAGACTTAAATCTAATCAATATCATCTTGTCAGTCATTTATTATTTAGAAGAAATTATGATTCTGTTTTGTTAAGATGTCTAGAAAAATATGAAGTAGAAAAAGTTTTGCAGGAGCTACATGATGGACCAGCTAGTGGACACTATGGTGGGGACACCACTGCTCATAAGATTCTGCATGATGGATACTATTGGTCGACTCTATTTAAGGACACCCATGCTTATGTCAGAAAATGCAAAGTCTACTAGACTTCTTTAGGAAGACAAAAGAAACCAACCTTACCTTTGCATCTAGTTAACATTGAGCAACATTTTGATAAATAGGGACTGGACATAATAGATGAGATTGTTCCTAACTCTTCTAAGCATTATAAATACATCTTGACTACTATGGTTTATTTCACCAAATGGTTGGAAGCAATACCTATGAGGGTGGCCAATTCTGAAAACATTATAGAATTTTTCGATCAATTTATTATTACCATGTTTGGTCTTCTTTATGCCCTTATATTTGATAGTGCATCTTATTTTTCTGGAAATAACATGGCTGAATTTTGTCTTAAAAGAGGTTTTAAACTCAAATATTCTACAAATTGTTACCCTCAAAGAAATGGCTTGTAGAGTTACTAATAAAAACCTCATTAGGATAATCAAGCAAACAATTGACCAAAATCAATGAAATTGGTACAAAGATCTAGTTTTTTCTTTATGGGCTGACAAAATCACTCATAAGGTCCCTATATGCACGTCTCCATTTCAATTAGTGTATGGAAAAGTGGTTATCCTACCTCCTAATATAACTCTTCCATCACTAGACCTAGTGAAATTTATGGAAGAAAATACTTCTTCTACGTTGCAATTAAGGATGTCTCAAATTATTAAGTTAGAAGAAGAGAGAGATAGAGCCAAATAATTTTATACTCACCATTAGAAATTGGTCAAATCCTCGTTTGATGCAATTTCAGTTAATAATAAAAATTTTGAAATCGGTGACTTAGTTCTGAAATGGGACAAAGCCCATGAAGCAAACAGAAAACACACAAAGTCCTACAAGTTATGTCTAGGTCCATTTCAGATCATTAAGAAACTAGGCCCATCAACCTTCATCCTGCAAGATTTACAGGGAAAGAGGGATGCTCTTCCCGTTAATGGGCTAGTTTTGAAAAAACAAAATCTTAAGGATACCTATCCTCCTGTAAAATATATAAATAATCACATTTATATATCGGTGTCTTTAGCCTTAATAATTATTAGGCAATGCACTTTTGACTTCATAATGGGGTCTCTCATCATTTACATGAAATATGACTAATTAAAAGAGAATTGTTAGTAAGTAATGTTTTACACTGAAGTTTAGTATTGTTTTTATTACAAATCTCTGAAATCTTTATATCCATTAAGTTGTAAATGTTTCATAACTTGAAACTTTAAAAAATCTAGTTGTCCTATGGTTGGTCATGACAGGTTTTCTTTAAAAAGTGAAGACTATTTTGAAGTGTTAGCATCTTTTGGCTTCAATTGTCATCCATGACTCTTAAGGATTGAATATACCTCCCCTCCACTATTTTAAACAAAAAATTAGAGTGTAATTGAAAAATATGTAAAACTTGAAAGATAGGAGGTCTCATCATGAGCCGACTTACCATGATCATAGGAAACCAATGATATTGAAATTATCATGACTAGTCACCAAACCAAGATAATGGACTGAGGCTTCACAACTATAAAATAAGAGGTCTCGTCATGAGTCAACTTGTTCAATATCATTATAAACTATGAATGGCATTGTCATCATCTGGTTACCAAGCTAGGACAATGACTTTCTAGTAAGCTTTAAAGCAAAAAAAATTGTTAAAGAAAATTAATACCTCTAAAATGTTACTATAATTGAATGGGATATTGGTACATTTTGGTTAAACGGTAACCCTATTGAGGCTATGGACGTCTGCTGACAATAGTGGCTCTACAGTGACAAAAAAGTCTATCTTAAAAATTAAGCTTATATAGTTCTTAACTTTATCTTAATAATTGACTAAATGACTCACAAAGACAATAAGTATTTTCATCAATAACAAATTATGAGGTAATTTTCAAAATAATGAGTTCTTTCCGTCAGAGTAATCTTTACCAATCAAAACTACAATTATTTTTTCTTTCCTAAGTACCTTTATTTAGTAGTTAAAATTCTATGTAAGTTTATAGAGATAATTGTTTCACCCAATATGTCGCCAATTGTTTTAGTACTCAACAATTCCCCATTAATTTTTATGATAATTCAACTAATAAATAATGGGGACCCTTCTAAAGTTTTATAAAGTTCCTTGGTTCAAATAAAATAAGGCAATTTCTAAGTTTTTGTCACCAAAACACCTTTGAATAAGAAACTCTCCCTTATCAAAGCTTTCATATCGGAGATTAGCCTCATAAATATAATATTCGCAAATAACCTAATAGAATTTTGTTTAAAATATATTATTGGAAAAGTTTTATCAGAACATTTAAATATTGCAACATTATTTATAGTAAAGTTGTGATAAAACTTTCCCCCTCTTAAAACTTTCTGATACTTTAAGTCTAAAGTTATATAAACACAACTTTGTAGATATAATAAAGAAAACCCCGACGCCACAAGACTACGACGTAGTATATGGAAGCTTCCATATATCATAACTTTAAGAGCAAGCGCCACTTTAAAAACTATGATATCTAATACCTCTGATATCCCTCATCCTTTGATCCTCTGATATCCCTCATCCTCCGATATTCACCTCCTATCCATATTAAAACTTTATATCAGGAGGAATTCTTCTAAAATCTCTGATATTGCATCCCCAATACAGAACCTCTGATGCCTCTTCCCACTTACAACTTATAGCCATTATATCTTCAAATAACGTCTATCAGAAGGTGAGGATATCGCAAGTTTTAAAGATGTATCCCTAAGATTTCCCCAATAAAATCCATCAATTTTTTGACATGTACAGAACCCTTATGAATGCAAGTTTATCATTTAATGGCCAAAATAAACAAAGTTATGTTTTTCTAAGTTTTAAATGATTTAATCATTGCAGCTTGACGTTACTGGGATTTTCTCATAAAGACATTAATCGTTATGAAATATAGTTATTTTCCCTAAATAACTCTCTAGTTAAGGAATTTCCGCTTATTCTTGTGTTTTCCATTACAAGCCAGTCCCAACAAGCAAAATTTATTACAGATGTCTAGGGCAACTAAGGACATGAAGAAACATGTTATTCAATAGCAAGAGGTCACTCCTCCACATGAAACTATCGAAATTCCTGCATTATTCTTGGATACAACATGTTCTCCAGATGTTGGAATTTCCTCTTAGGAAGCTATGTATAAGATTTTTGAATATGAAGGACCTAGGGTAATAGAGAAAACAACTATGACCGTTGATTCTACCCTGGTCTCTGAAACTACCTACAGCGATGTCACCAATTCATTTTTTCATTGGATTGTAACCTGACCCGATATCCTTCCTTATAAAGATATGGTTAAATGGGTTATTGATCATATGAAAATTTCACAAAGGAATTTCATGACTGAGAAGAAAACAATCATTTGTTAATTCGCCAACAACGATTTGAGAAAAATGTATCATCTTCTGCAACCTCAGCAAAAATATGACAAGCTTTTTATACATATGTTCATGAAGGAGAATGATCATCAATCAGAGCCCATCATAAACTAGATAAGAGATCCTAACAAACATAAGCAAGAAGATAAGGGTATATATTTTTCTTCCTCACTTGTTGGGCCATACTGTCAAATAGTCACTATGATATGTAGGATCTATGGTTACACTGATACAGAAAAATTCTTTGACCAATGGGTACCACTCATTGTTATTGCCTCTAATGGATGTATTATGGATTGCGAAAACATATTGTATGAAAATATAGCCACCGAAATCATTAATTATAGGAGCAAACATAGTTTTTCTCAGAACATGGTTCCCCCTTTTTATATGAGCGCCTATATAATGGATGCCATCTATTTCACCTATGATTTTGCTTCTATGGGATAGATATGGAATATAGAAGACACTACTCATATCCATATTTATCATGACATACTCTAGGAATCAAAATTTCACACTCATTTTTATAAACTTTTCCATCGAGTAATGTTTCCCATCCACCAAAGTGTCTTTGATAAGGAGGACCCCAGGGGTTCACCTGAAGCTAACATTGATTTTCTATCAATTGGGAGCTATTTTGGAGAATAATCATTCACTTATGTCTAGATCTTTCGTAGTCTTGCACATCTCTATGTTTTTCCCCTATATATCCCTGATAAACTTCTTGCTCGAGAAATAGCTTACCAGACCATAGGACATGGTCTTTCAAAGGACCTGAGTCATGCTAAAAATACAATGTGGCCTACTTTTCCTATTGAATGTGGTGTATATGATCTATATATTTTTAAACATGTTGGTCGTGAGATTGAAGATATTCAGAGTTTAAACTTCCCAAACATTCCGAATAGGAAATATGATCCTAAGGGAATTGCCAAGAAGGTCATTACACAATCAAGTATCAGGAAATTTATGCATGAGCCAGACAAGTTTGATGGCTTATTTGAATCAACCTCTGCCTATTCAATGGTTGTGAAATTAGAAAATTCACAACTAACTCCAGAGGAGATAACTTAATTCAATCAGTACAAAGATAAAAGGATAGCTCACTTTCCTATGGATTTATTGAAGTTACCTCAACAAAACACATAATAGGATAAGGTCTTAGCTATTTCAGCACAAGTTACTAATGTATCCCAGGTAAAAAAGATAGATCCTTCCTCTTCTTCTCAGGCAGAATAAACTCTATCAGATGAAAACTTGATGCAGTATGTGAACATTTTAATCAAGTTATTCAAGAAACAGGGCCTCAACACCTAAAGACTCCATTGAAGTATAAAGTTTCACATACTCCTAAGATTATAGAAAAAACACCACTTACTATTGTGTTTCTAGGAAAACTAGTGTCTTTTCGATCTGCGAGTCCCAGTAAGATAGGTAGCTATCTTAGAAACAAACAATTCAAAGCACTTTGAGATTTCCTTTATGTATGATAGATAAGAGAGAAGAAAAGAGCACCAACCTGTATCTTCCGCTTGGCTCCTTGTTTGTTTCCTCTCTCCCTTGATACAACTTGCCACTCCTCTCCTACTTGTCCCGCTATACTTATAGAGGAAAAGCAACAAAACATCATCAAAGCATATCAATCTATGATATCATAAACAATGCAGGATTAGAAATACATTGACCATACAATTGCATCCACAAATAACAAGATTCACAAATACATGATTATATGGAGGAAAACTCAAAGAACTTTATTGATAGTAAAAATAGAAGAGAGGATTAAAACCCAACTGTCTGAACCAGCATCATCCTCCCAGCATCAAAGCCCTCTTCACCTCATGGAAAGCAAGATCACCCAACATTACAATGTCTCTTCTCAAAGAGAAACCAACAACACTTCCTTACAAATTACAAAATTCCAACCTCTAGATCTCTTAGATGAGGGATTTATATATAGATGTCTTACAAGGATGTAAGTCAGCTTTGGGTTTCTGATTAGTGTGATTCCACTGATAGTTCTTGGTTCCACTTGGAGATTTCATTGATCTCTTACTCATCCCTAGGTGAATTCAGAGAGGCAAGTGTCATACGAGAAGTTTATAGAAGATTCTATGGGTTTCCACTTAGAAAATTGTCTTTGCCATTTGTCTACTCTCGCTCATCGCACCCTACAAAAGGTTCTTTCAGTATGCATCGCCCCTGGCTAGTGTAGCAACTAGTATGCATCGCACCTTGACCATGGAGCAGTTTGTATGGTCCAGTTTTGGCCAGTTCTTAGTGGTTTTTCAGGTGGGCCTTCTTGGAAATGATGTAATCAGTTGACCATGATTCTTTAGGGTATGAAACAACACTTTTAGGGGTTTAAGAGCCCTTGGTTTATCGACATATGTGATTGGGGTTGTAGTGCCAAAATATGTCTATAACAGTTGCCCCCTAAAGCATGAGGTCGTAAATCTTCTAATGTCAGGTGAAATTCTTTATCATGAGGATCCGAGGTATTCGAACTGGAATGTAACCTGTATAAAATACAATACAATACATCATCCTCATATTATTTTCATGATCTAGCTGAGGTGGGCATTCCCATGCTCAGCTTTATAAATTCATTTTCATGTACATTAGGACAAATAATCGTCTGTTGTTACAGACTAGTGATTCCTTGTAGAGTCATCATCCCTTAGCTTGGGTGATAATCTATGCAGTTTCTGTGTACATTTGATGTCTTTATATTCCTGAATATATCGCAGCCCGAATGGATGAAACTAGATCCAGGGTCTTTAAAACTCATTCAATCTTCGCCCGAAGTACAAGTCGATCCATGTGAAAAGATGTTCTGAAGTCGAACATGGAAAGACATTGCCTGACTACTAGCCAATAATGTAAGTTGTTAACAGATATGAGAGGAATAACCGATAATGATGATGACCCTCGAGGTACTATAGTAAAATCTACGTGGTGTGAATATATGATCTGATGTCGAACACCATGCAAAATCTCTCGGTCGAAAGGCCATTGATGTAAACCTGTCGCTGGGAGTGAGAAACTTGCCATTGAGGCATGCAAGCTTCAAAGTACTGAAAGGGTTGTTTCTAAGTCAACTTCTTGGATAATGAGTTGATGTCGACAAGAAGTGACCTGTCTTAGGAGGGCCTTAATGTATCCCACATCTACGACATGAAACAAAGCAAATGATTTTCTGGAGGTGAAAATGATCTGATGATACAAGGTTCAGGAATGGTGATCATGAAAAATGGAAGGTGAAGGTATTACAGCGGATGAGGCATTAGCTGCATAGTGAATTCTCTGAATGACTTCTCTTGAACATTTTGGTGATACTGAGATGGATTGGTAGCGTTAACCCCAAAATATAGATGGTACGAAGGACCAATGGTGATATGACCGGTGAATGGAATAACCCAACCTGACTCAATCATGGTGACAGAGTGAAAGTGTCATATTCAAGAACGACTTGCTACCAATGAAGTTCTTCAAGTTTTCTTCCCTTTTTCCCCAGTCATTGCTGACGAGTACCTCTTTATTTTTCTCAAGCTTGAGGAGGATAACATATTCTTGTTCTATAATTTTCCCTTCGGGCAAACCTGCCGCTATGTTTTAGCAAGTCTAGCGAAAATGAAACTTGGTCTTGTCTAAGTGGACAAGTTTGTCGCTATCGTTTTAACGATTTTAACAACAAATATAACTCAATCCTTTTCATCTTTAGAGAGTTTGAAAAGGGATGAAAAGGAAACTCCAACAGTCCTTTTTCATAGCATAATCCCTTAAGTCCGAAAAAGTATAAAATAATACAAAAGGGATGACTTTTCGATCGCTATAGTGAGCCGAAAAAGACAAGCACTTGATATTTTTTTGGAATGACCCCTCAGGTCGAAAAAGATTAAAATGAAGACGAGGGATGGCACTTCCCTTTACTTTAACGAGCTGGAAAGGCCAGTAGCTCGGCAATATTCTTATATTTTACGAGTCTAAAAAGAGCTTAAAAGAGGCTCATTTTTTAGGAATGAGTGATGTTTTTGGGTAGCAACTAGTTCCACGTAAGTTTGGAACTTCTCAAAACATGGCAGTGTGAAGAGGGTGGCTAACAGGATCACTTGTCGCAGCTGTTCCTCGAAAGGGCAAACGATCAATTGGAAGCGTATGATCAGCCAAAAGAATGGAGGTGACGGTAAGAACACAACCAAGGATTGAAAGGCTGATAGCATGGCAATCACAGAGGTCGTTTACTGAAGGCGGGTTTACTTTTTAATGAGCTTGAACCTTGTGTTAACACGTGCTCAGTGGCGGGTTTATTTTTAAATGAGCTTGAACCTTGCGGAAACATTGCTCATGCTAGTCGTTTTAAAGATGTCTCTCATTAGTAGGTTCATTTTTTAGTGAGCTTGTACCATGCGAAACTTTGTCATTACATTTTTATGTAGGCTAGAAATGACCAAACTACAGAGCTAACTGAACTAAAAGCTAAAGAACTACTGAGGTTAGGTAGGATAGTTTTGTCTTTCACCTAGATAAAACATTTGCTTTTCTTTGTCTATGCACCGCCGACAAAGGTGAATGGTGGATTAGACTAATCACCTAACCTAAGAAGTTGACACTAAGAAGCTAAATGGCTAAAAATGGTAAGAAATGAAACTGGTCTCTTTTCACTTGCATAAAAAGGTTTGCATGCCCCCAGGTATTGAGAGAACGAGAATTTCCAGGTTACCTTATGGAAATCCCTGCATTTAAGCAGGATTGTTTTGTCCGTGGAGTAGACAAAACACTTCCTTGGCTCTGTCCATCGAAATAGACAAAGGTGAATGGTGTGAGCTTCCAATCACATAACTTGCTAAGAGATAATTGTTTCAGACTGATCCCATATCCTACATGGAAACGGTGTTTTAGACTGGTCATATAACCTACAAGCAAATCTATTTTTTTAGCTGGGTTCGCATGCCGAAGCAGACCAGGGTGCATGCCCCCTAAGCTTCGTTACATTCACCGGACTACTCGCGGTAATTAGGTGGATCAACTGAAGGTTGAAGAGACATTCTTGACGTAAATAGACCAGTTAGGGATGATGTTTGACTCGTAGTTGTGTTTGAACTGGGAAATGAAAGCTGGTGGATAAGTTGCACCACTCTATCTTCATGTGGGAAACACATCACTCGAAAGAGTGTGGAAACAATAGCTCCCATATTGTAAACGTAGTCACGGCCAAGGAGTAGATTGTAATCTAGTGGACCTTGGACTACCATCACATTCAAGTGAACAGTTTTCTTTTTCAAAGTTATGGGCAACTTCGAAAGGATCCCTAACGGTCGATTGGTTCCTTTGTTGAAGACTGAAAAATTTTGATTCTCAAGAAAAAGTGATGGAAAACCAAGTGCTTTCCAAGTAGCTAAGCAAAGGACACTCACTGAAGCCCCTTCATCTATGATAGTGCCAGACACGATCATTTTGTAAACTTGTATTATGATTCAGAATGGTAATTAGATGGAAGGCGAGGGCTTGCTAGTTGATTCAAATCGAAGGAAACGACTAGATTGCTTTGAGGGAGTAACGAATAAATGACTAGATGAACCTCTTGAAATGGGGAGCTTTCATCCTATTGTAAAGGAATGGGTAGATTTCCCCCATGTTCATCAGATTCTGTGTTAACAAAAAGAATTTGAAAGGTGTCGTTCTCATTCTCTTTGGAAATTGTATCATCTGAAGGTGGACCTTCTGAAGGCAAGACTGGGTCGACTACCATCTCGACTTGTTGACTTTGGTCCGGTATGGACTCAGAAGGTTTACCTTCAATGATAGGCGTTTCAACCAAAAATTGAGTTATGTCAGTCGGATTTTCAACTAGCGATGGACTTGGCGAGAGTTTCTTGTATCCAAGTGAAAGTTGCTGACGTGAAGCAAGATGGTTATCGAGGACACTTTTGGCTTCATTCGAAAAGGACAATGGTAGAGGGCATGATCGCCTTCACACAACCTACATGGAAATTTGAACTTTTCCTTTTTTTCCATTGACTTCATTTTCACTAGTTGATGGTGTGCTCTCAACATGATCGATAGAGGTTGATGACACCAAACGGTGCAAATGGGGAGACCATTCTCTCAAGATCCGCAGAATGCAAGGACAATCTCGATGAAAGTGATTTCCTTTGCAAATGATGCATGGAGATTTGGGTTTAGAAGGTTCACTATGCGGATTTTCTTCAAATGATGCATGGTTTCCCCCTTTCTTAACTGACTTCTTCTTCTTCTTCTCCTTCCCTTTCTTCTTCTTCTCAGTTACTTAGTTTTTAGCATCACTAGTTTCACCAAGCAAAGAGGAAGAATGAGAGGGATAAACAAATGAAGTAGAAGGTGAGGGGACAACTCCAGTATCATCTGGTTGCTGATTCGATTGCTGAGGAATCACGATGATTTGAATGACAGAGGTTGAGAATAGCCATACCGACAGGCCAATTGTGACTCCTGGAAGGGACAATGTAGCCATAAATGGAGCACCAATATCTCCCCAAGAAGAGAAAGGACTAGGATTCCCCCCAAGGGGAATTCCTTGATTGGTGGACTCCATTACCTCAACCTAAGATCAATGAAGGAACAGGGATGTTATTCCAAATCAAATAAATTTTATGATGCTTTGACACAACTTTTCTTTTTCAATTTTTAAGAGTTGAGAAAAAGCTAAATATGACTCTAGTCGCCTTCAATTTTTAATGAGCCTAAAGTGACAAGTGCTCAGTTGGACCTTTTCTTTTAAGGAGTCGAAAAGGAATGAAAGTGACTACTCAGGAAATCTAGACAGAGGGATTACCAAACCAATCGCAAAACTGCAAAATACACCTTGGTGGTAAATTAAAGAGAAATTACCAAGGACTTATGTACGACAGTCAATCTTCCCGAATGCTATGTTCAGTGCATTGCGATCGATAGGGCGACAGACATGGCTTCCTATGGATAAAGGATATCAGCCTATTTTGGTCTCCCAATATATACTCGACGGTACGGGGAGCACAAGTTTGTACTAGCACTTGTCGTATCAACGAGGAGGAATCACCCAACCTTTAATGAAAATGATAGTTACCAAGTTTTACAATGTCGGAATACATCTCTAGCCTAGACCTCTAGATGTGTTGTGTTAGGTTCCAAATCATTACTCTGTACATTGAGATATATTTTAGAGTTGATCTTGCTTAGAAGTTTGTCTTTCAAGGTTCACCACGTGATGTAGACATAAAATTCCTAAATATGCAATCTAAAATGATAAACAGTCATTTGTTTTCTTTTAGCAATGAAAATCCTAGCTACTAAGGAAAGAAGAGTACGATTCTTTCGACAAAGAGCAAAGAGCACACACTAAATGCACTTTGCCTAAATCATTTTCCACATGCAGTCTAAATTCAAATGCACATGCATGTATGTGTTTTTCCGTTTCCTTAATGTGAGAATTCCAAAAAGGAAAACTAAGTACAAATATGAACTATTTTCTTCAAAGCGACACTTCAGCAATTTCTTTTCAAGATGAAAGGAAGACTAAAAACGACACTTTCAATTTCGAATGGAAAACTACTTTCCACACTTCAAATATTGACAATTCAAATCAAATACAATGACAAAAGTAAAATCAACTATCTAGATGAGGAATGCGTTACGACACTCTTCTTTTGACTCAAAATGACAGTTACGACACTTTTGAATCAAAAAATGACAGTTCGATTAAGCTACTTTTGACAAAGAAGGACTGTAAATGATAGAAAAACACATAAAAACACTTACAAATCCCTATTAATGGAGGTTGAATGATGTGAAGGAAGGAGGCTTCAGCAATGATATATTGATCATAAGCAGGAAAACTACTGAATAGAGCTAAAAACAAGGAGGAAAAAACCAAATCACAGAGAGAGAAATAGTATCATTCAGTCATTGCACCTGTCCTTAAGGGAAACAGGGATGCATATCACCTGCAACACATGGGAGGTGTGATGCATACAAGCTGCCAATTACAAACAGTGCGATGGACCGAGGAACGAAACTGAGTTTGGCTTTTGCTCAAAATTTGCAGATAAGTTCAGTGATTTATGTTGAGCTATGATAGATAGTAGAAACAAAGTAGAAGGGTATGATCTTATGAGGTTAATGAGCTACCACAAGGGCACTTAGGATGTTTGCAAGTCAGATGTTCAGTTCATAAGCCAACCCGAAGATTGACTGAAGCAGCATTGATCTATTTTGCACTTGCATAACAAGAGTAGTTCGAAGGCTAGCTGGCTTAACTTCAGACTTCGTATGTAGTTTATAAAGCAAACAACAATAATAGACAAATAAACTATTCGTTCCCCAGTGGAGTCACCATTTTGTTTCAAGGAAAACTAGTTTCTTTTCGATCTTCTAGTCCCACTAAGTCGAGTAGCTGTCTTAGAAACAAACAATTCAAAGCACTTCGAGATTTCCTTTATGTATGATGGATAAGAGAGAAGCAAAGAGCACCAACCTGTATCTTCTTCTTGGCTCCTTGCTTGTTTCCTCTCTCCCTTGATACAGCTTTCCACTCCTCTCCTACTTGTCTCGCTTTAGAGAATACCTGTAGAGGCAAAGAAACAAAACACCATCAAAGAATTTCAATCTATGACATCATAAACAATGCAGAATTAGAAATACATTGACCATACAATTGCATCCACAAATAACAAGATTCACAAATACACGATTATATGGAGGAAAACTCAAAAAACTTTATTAATAGTAAAAATAGAAGAGAGGATTACAACCCAGTTGTCTGATCTAGCATCATCCTCCCAACATCTAAGCCCTATTCACCTCATGAAAAGCAAGATCACCCAAAAATACAATGTCTCTTCTCAAAGAGAAACCAATAGCACTTCCTTACAAATTACAAAATTCTAGCCTGTAGATCTCTCAGATGAGGGATCTATATATAAATGTCTTGCAAGGGTGTGAGTCAGCTTTGGGTTTCTGATTAGTGTGATTCCACTGATAGTTCTTGGTTCCACTTGGAGATTTCATTGATCTCTTACTCATCCCTGGGTGAATTTAGAGAGGCAAGTGTCATATGAGAAGTTTCTAGAAGATTCTCTAGGTTTCCACTTAGCAAATTGTCTCTGCCATTTGTCTACTCTTGCTCATCACACCCCACAGAAGGCTCTTTCAGTATGCATCGCACCTAGCTAGTGTAGCAGCCAGTATGCATCACACCTTGACCGTGGAGCATTTTGTATGGTCCAGTTTTGGCCAGTTCTCAGTGGTTTTTCAGGTGGGAATTCTGGGAAATGATGTAATCAATTGACCATGGTTCTTTAGGGTATGAAACAACACTTTTAGGGGTTTAAGAGCCCTTGGTTTATCGACATATGTGATTGGGTTTGTACT
This sequence comes from Pinus taeda, assembly GCA_000404065.3. Classification (NCBI taxonomy): domain Eukaryota; kingdom Viridiplantae; phylum Streptophyta; class Pinopsida; order Pinales; family Pinaceae; genus Pinus; species Pinus taeda. Next base: position 117,525 of record APFE031183984.1, read on the forward strand.
GCCCAAATATGTCTATAACATATTGGGACTTCTAACATGATTTTGGACACCGATGACATAGAAATCATCTCGGCATTCCCGACCTTCGACGTTGTTTTGAGGGTTGAAGAGATTCCTCCTCTCAACATATTTTCTGGTCCACAACATAAAGTTGTTGTAAGAAGACAAAGAAAAGGAAGGAAGATTGATCAAACCTTGACCTTAGTCTCTGAAAATAGTTCATTTGAATTAGTATGGAAAGTCTCTCAATTTACTCTTGCAAAGGAACTCTGTAGGCTCTCATAGTTTGCAGGAGCATATGCTTATGCCACCATAGACAAGGACGCTGAAGTACAACAACTTATGAAAGATAAGGATGAAAGAATTATGTAGTTGGAACAAGGTATGGAGAATGAGAAGAAAATGATTGCTCAATAGTGGCAAGCACAACTTGGAGAAATTCAAAAGAATTTTGATGCCTTGAAGCTTCAACATGAATTTGATTTGAAAATTCAGGATACCCAAATCCAAGAGTTACAACATAGTATTGAATAATTGAATATCAATCCTGAACTGGATGAATTTAAAAAGGAAACATGAGAATTAAATACTCGTCTTGTTCAACAACATATTACTTTGTATCAAAAATTAGTCATTATTCATGATTTATGTCAAACAACCAATACATTGGTGAACTAATTGTTTTCTCTGAGGACATACTCTGAAGAAATTGAGGAGAAATTCCTAGATTATATAACATGGAAAGAAAGTGTTGAAGGGATATTAGCCAATCTCCCTACAATTGAAGAGTCACAAAAGGAGATAGTCTTCCAAGATTTGGAAGTCAGACTTAAACATGCAGAGACAATGATATTCAGTGCCAGGGATATTTCTAATGGCCTCACTGAATCTATCAGTGACAATTTAATGCAGTCCAACCTTATTCCAGACTACCCCGAGGGAACTCTTCCTGATATTAAATTATTAACTAAGACATGGCAGGAATTATCAAAGAAGAAGGTCGAAAGCATCGATAAACTGTCAAAGGTTAAATTCCATTGGAGTTTCTTAACCTCATAGTCAGTGGTTAATGCAGAGATTTCTATCGAACATGACCAATCATATGCTTCCAATAGTTAGGGATGCGGTATTCACTAGTCAAATGTGCATTCAACCGCAATCTCCACCTGAATTGAAGCCTATGACAGATATCTATGAACTGTGGTAGAGTATGGGAGAACAATCTTATTCAAAGTCTTAAATGGATTTTTGTAACAAAATATAAAATTCTATTATGGTTTTATTTTAAGTGGTGTTTGTTAAAACCGCTCCAGACTTTCATTTTTCTTTTGTATTTTTGTATTTTGTTTGAAAAATATAAATCCCCTTCATTTGAATGAAGAAGGGGTTATGAATTTTGTGGAGAAAGATTTTTTTTTACACTATTGTAACTCAAGTGATCTTAAGAAAAGGCTGGATCGATACAATTTTTCTCATGAACAAGGTCATAATAGATTAGGTACTATTATCTATTTATTTTTAACATGTTTTATGAGTTAAGTGGTTATTTGATTTATATTTACTACATGGATGAATGAAAGAGATCTTACATCCTTCATTATTGTCATGTATGATTGAAATGATATACTATATGTATAAACAACAAAATCATATGTATGTGATAAGTTTTATTAGCAAAATTTAATTAAACTATTTCATTAAATTTTAGCTATCATTCGTTGTTTTAACTTCATGATCATTTGATTATATATATTGTCTTATTGTTTATGAAATTCAATTTAGATCACATATACAGAATAAGATTCCTAGGATAAATAAATTAATACTTAATTTATATATTTATTTTTTCTCAAGTTTCATTAATCATAAGTTTCACACATACATACTTCATCCATTTTGTTTTTATATTAAGGGAAACTGGTCCCATAATCCCCAGTCGGAGCCACCAATCCAAATAGAAAAGGATCTTCTCTAAGGTCCCGACAAGGTGGTTTTCCCCAATGTTGAGGTAGACATTTCAAGCCTTCAACAATTCTAAAGGATTGTGCAAGCATAGACTTGATGGATAGGCCTAAACGTCTACACAGGTTTCAAGATCATCATGTAGTTAACTTCAACCCTAGCTATAGATGGAAATAAACCACTTCTGGATCTTCATACGAAAGCCTTAATTCTTTCAATTTCTTGTATTTCTAAGCCATTAGGGTTCTTAGATTTGATCACTTGAAAATCCATCAAAACCTTGATCTTAAAAACCTTACTGCCCAAGTCTATGGTGACCCATTTCTTGAAATCCCTAGCATTAAGAAAATCATTGTCCAAATTGGAATGAAAATCATAGAGAAGATTATCAGTATCATAAATCCTACCTCTCCTCAAGTTCAATCCTTTGACAAACATAATCATGTTTTTTGTATCTACTACAGCCTCATAAACAAGCAGCCTCGATGAAAAATTGTTTTGATACCTAGCTTATGAAGGGATCAACATTCCCTTTTCCTTGAATTTTATAGCTACGGTGACCTTCAAGGGTTTCTTCATGACTTCATTTCCAAGTTCTTCTACTTTTCTGATTTCTTGAGCATTAATATGGTGCACCCTTGGTTGCCCCTCCTTTGAAGGTATGCATAGATAAAAGAACACCAATTTGCAAATTAATGGTATGATGTTCAGAAAATAACATACGCAACATTGTTGAAAAAATATAAAGGCCACATAACAAAAAGCCTCTAAAGTAACAAAAACAATTATGCAAAGAAAAACTTGATAATAAAGCATTATCATTGATCAACGTGCACCATTGGCTAAGATCCCAATTCATATCCTTTAGAGTGTTTACACTCGTTGACAATTGGTGTTTTCTGTTGGGATATTGTTTGAATGGTTGAACTAGCAAATTGGCGTTCTGTGTTGGGATATTTGTCTAAAAATTGGTGTGATAAATGAATATCTTGATGTCAAAATAATGTGAATTTTTGTAGAAGTATTAGTGGGGCAGGAGGAAATGGAGAAATTTATCCTTCAAATGTCATTTGAAGAGTCTACCAGGTAATGCTAGATATACTACTGATGAATTCCATACCTATTCATCATTCTTAATCTACGGGGTAATATTTCTCTTTTTCCTCTTAATTTAATGAATTTAGAGGTTATGAACCCCTTAAATATTTCTAATGACCAATTGCTTATGTTTGGGGTATGCAAGGATCTATCTACTAAAAACTCTAGGAGGGGGATTAAAGGAAAATAGGTGAGGGTTCTTGTTCCAAATGATCATTAGGGGGAGGGAAGGAAAATGTCCTTGTTGTGGATTTATCTGACTCAAAACTAAATTAAGGGAGCACCATGGCTAGTGATAAGCTCTAATTATTGCTAGAGATGCCATCGCATTAAGTGTGAGGAAGCGACCGTTGGGTATCTCAGACGGTTTTCCTATGAATGTATCCTAGAATTTCCATAATAAGAATATTCATGTCTACAATTTAGAATCTAAGAATATCCAGACTGACATTTTCTCAGCAATAATTCAGAAGAAATGAACAATATCCTTCTCAAGTTACAATCCAAAACATAGAAACACTTAATAAATGTAAAGTAGATCATAATCTATGCAACATTGCAAAACATATTTTATCTTGAATTTGCAACCATTACATAGTGAGCATTCAAAAACATATTTTATTTTTCCTACCCATAATCGACATTTATCACATCTTATAAATTAAAATAAAATGTGATGAACACCATAAAGATAATTTAGATAATATCTTGTGCCAAGAAGACAACAAAAACATATCAATTGGCCCAAATTCCATGAGAAGCTAAAGTTCATGGCCATAATAGATATTAATCAGATTAACCATATGTCCAAAAAAAAATCAATTCTGTACATTTTAAAATCGATCATGGAGACGTTTCATTTGTGGTATGGACATTCCCTTGAAGTAGAAGCAACTTAGAGACTACTTCTACTCTTTACAAGTCATCATCATTGTCGTAGACAATGCAAGTGTGTCTAACAACAAATGGAGGAATTTCTTCCAAGTGAACACCATCATCATGCACTGAAAACCTACTTAATTATTCAAAATATCTATGCATTATTGATTTTCAATAAGATAATTTTCTTCATCATCTTTATTAACCTCTTTTTTATAAAATTCATCAGCTTAGGTGTCCCCATAATTCTCTCCTGGAGCATAGTAATCAGATTGCTCTAGATAATGCGAGATTATATTGACCCGCATGGACTAGTCTAAAACATCATCATCTTCCAAATTTCTCAATTTATGGCCATCTTCAAATGAGATACTTGAGCTTGGTGATGAAATTGATGCTTCAACGTCAGTCTCCTCTATGGAATCAAACATTAATGTACAAGGAATGTGTTTTTCATACGATGTATTATTCAACTCGATTGCGTCAATCATCTGCAAAGAAATCAATCAGAATGTATTTGGTTGGAAAAGTTATGATGCATGTAATATTTTCCAAGATATGGTAACAGATCAAGCTTCATAGAAAATCACATATGTCCCCAACATTAAAAATTATACTTACCTTTGGGCGAGGAGTTATTTCCTTAGAAGAGTCAAATGAGGATTTGTTTTTGGACTCAATGGTATCAGATTCATTTTGTAGCAAGTTGTAGTTTCCACTTGCAAAAGGATTGGGTAAAATGATAGAGTTAGGTGTATTTACAAGTGTGAAGGCAAAAAGTTTTCTTGGAGTGGGTGTATACCCATTTAGATGGCATGGGATTTGAAGGTTTGAAACAAGTTTAAGGGTATATCCTTCAACCCTTTGCAAAAGGAACCACACTTGGTGGTGGAGAAATGACTCACATGTCCTAGGTGTCTACACATAATCAGGAAGCTAGCAACATTCAGTATTACGTGTAAGAGTTTCTGGCTTGCCATCCTTATCAAGAGCAAGGCCAAAAATAGGGCAATCATTTGTGAGGTCTAGAAGGGGTTGACGTGTACTGCCACTTGTCCTTCTTCCTTTCTCTGAACAAACAAGAAAATAAACTTGTTGAGAAAAATTGAAGCAATTAGAAAAAACCTTCACCCAAAGTCAACCATCAAGTTTGAAGACATTTCCCAAAGAGCGTGCATGATAGAATTTTGAAGCCAAAAGCATAAACCCTAGATTGAATTGTTTGATGCTAATTACTATGCAGATTTGTGACAAATTACCTTGCTTTACAACATTGTTAACAAAAATAAATGTTGAAGCTCTTGAATGTTATCTTTCAGAAGGAGGAGTTTCCATTGGTTGGATTTCTTGGTGAAGAAAAGTTTCATACCAAAAATATAAAACTTTAGAAATATCCATAAATATTCATATGCATTAGATAACAGACAACCTTCGATTTCCATTGCATTTGGATTGAAAGTACTATGATATAAAATATGGTTAGCAAACCCAGAATTAAAATCATACATGAGTCAAGATGAAGCCAAACTCACCATGTTATCCTAAGTTCAGTGGTGCTAGACCACACTTATGTAGAGCATCTCACCAAAATGCAACAGAAATATAAGAAATATTGAAGAAATGAATGGATGGGTGAGAAAAGGATTTCGATGGGAGGTGGAAAACAAACTATATCTCTCTCTTTCTCACCCATAAGTATATTATAAAATAAATTAAACCCCACCCGTGAACAGGGGAGGTTGAAACCCTTTCCAACCTTCTACTCCCTCCAAGCCATCATTATTGTTATGGATAAAGTGAGTGTGTCTTCCAACAAATGGAGGAATTCCTTACAATTGAACATCATCATCATGCACTAACCCTACTTAATTCCTCACAAATATCTACACATTCTTGATTTTCAATAAGCTTGTTTTCTTCATCATCTTCATTAAACTCATTTTTAGAAAATTCATTAACATGGGTGTCCCCACCATTCTCTCCTGGAGCAAGGTAATCAACTTTATCTGGACAAGGTGATCTTATATTCAAATGCATGGACCACTCTAAAACTTCATCATCTTCCAAATTTCTCAATTTATCGTCATCTTCAGATGGCATAACTAAGTTTGGTGTTGCAATTGATGGTTCAGCATCAATGTCCTTCGTGGAATCAAACATTAATGTACAAGGAAGGGTTTTTTCAAGAAATGTAGCATTCAACTCAGATTCCTTAACACATACACCACCAATAAGAACAAAACACCTTTGGACTTTCTTTTTGGGAATGATTCCTTATGTTGTTTGCCCAAAATGCATTCTTCACATAATTTGTTTGGTTTTTCAATAACTGGAAAACTCTTTACCATGCATTTCATGTGTAATAAGTTTAGACCTCCAAAGCTAAGATCTCCAAATCTTAGATGCCATAGCCAATTTTCATGTTTTATTTGTGCTTGAAAGGTTGTTTGTGTCATTGCTTCAATTTATTTTCCATCTTCTTGTGGGTTCATTGAGAGTTGTGCTTGAACAACCTCTTCCTACGAATATGGTTTTATCCTTAGGGAAAACATTCTATTTCTTTTCATTTGGACCTTTGTTATCAATTGTTTATTTGGTAATTTATCTAGAATTTATCAGATGTGCATTCTTTAAGATTTCCAATATTTACCAGACTGCATTTTAAACCTGAAACAAAATACACATTTGAAATATAATCTTTCTCCCCTTTCTTGGTTAGAATATTGACATTTCCTTTATCCATGAATAAAACTTTGTTATTAGTCCCTAATGTGACTTCTTATTTTAAACACTCATCCAAATTGAAAAACATTTATGTGCTCCTTGTCATGTGATTGCTTCAACATGAATATAAAAAATGTACACTTTTTTACTTATCTTGAGCTACATTGCAATCTAAAAACATATTGTCTTGGTTTTGATTTTCCTTCGCAAAATTTTCATTTGGTTTACTAAAGATCATATTTTTTTCTTTCTACATTCACTTTAATAATGCCCATACTTCTTGCAATAATGACATTGTACTTGATATTTTTCATACCTTTTACCTTGTGTTTGATTTTGGCTTGAACTTTGACTTGAAATTTGAGTGATGCCCCTTCAACTTGAGCTTGGAGAGTTGCTTCTTCCACCTTTATATGGACTTCTTCCTCTAACTCTGGAATTTGATCTTCCTCTACCTCTACCTTGATGAACTAAGGCTTGTGTCTTCAAAGCAAGTTCCAATGAAGCATTTGTTGTCCTGTTCAACCTATTTTCGTGATAATAAGTGATGCATGGAACTCATCCAATGAAAACTATGAGAGATCCTTTGTGTCCTCTATAGCCACACACTATAGAATCAAACCTTGTTGTTAATCTTCTTAGAATCTTTTCAACCACTCTTCTCTCTTAAAGTGTCTCAACGTGAGATCTGATTTGACTTTTAAATCCAATAATTTGTGTAAAATATGATTCTATCATCTCAAAAACCTTCACATACACTTTTTCAAAATTACTTCTCATCATTTGCAACTTTGATGTCGTCACCTTTTCCATGCCTTGATATGATATATGGAGAATGTACCATGCTTGCTTGATTTATTGGTTGTTGCAATCCTTGGAAAAATACTCTCATGCACTATTTGAAATATGTAGAAGAGGCTTCTAGAGTCCTTCTTCTTGTTATCTCTCAACAAATCTATCTCTACTTGTGTAAATGCATTGCATGTTGTTGTATTAGTTGGTTCTTGGAACCCATTCTCTACAAGATCCCATATATCTTGAAAAAAAAACAATGTCTTCATTGTGATTGCTCAATAATCATAGTTCTCCCGATTAAACTGAGGAATCTGTGAATTTTTTAAGCTTGTTCTTGAAGTTTCCATTGGTCACTAATAAAACTTTGACTCCTTGTCCAGTGCTAATAAGCCCCATATGATAATTCTTGGCTTTGATATCCTTATGTATGATAAATTTGTTTTGATAAGCATGATACCATGTGAAAGAAAAGGAAGAGGAGTGTGTAGAGCACAAAATAGAGTAATGCGGAGATTGAAATAAAATTAATTCCATGACATAGAAAAGTATTGTATGTATCAAAAAAAAAAACTCCATAACTAGGCTCACAACAATTTATGCATTATATTTAATTATGCTCCAATTACTGATAGCATAATTATTTTTTTAAGTGCACAATAACAAGCACATTCACTTTTTTATATGTCATGACAAGAAACACAGCGATTAAACTATTTAATATGTCCTAAGACTACGCAATTCACATATTTACTTGTGCACAACAGAAATGCATAAAAAGTACACATTGTGAAATCAACCTATATTTAATGACGATACCAAACACAAATATTTTCAATTATTTTGATTTACTAATGCTTACTCCCTGTTACAAATATCTTACAGAGATGAAAACTTGTATGCTAGTCAAAATTTTAATTAATTTCTTCTTGCTTCAGCCATAAATAAAATAAAATAAAATAAGAAAAAGAAAAAAAATCCTACAAGATTTCTTTTATAATTCAAAGATGACATAGCTATATTCATTAAATTGGATAATCAAAATTATTTATGATGCCAAATTCTTATTTTGTTGGATATAATAACAATACACCACCTACCCTAACATTCAAAACCATGCATGGACAAAATTATATCATAAATAAAATACAATCATATATCATCTTAAAATAGAACTACAAATCATCTTAAAATTTTCCTTGGAACTAGGCTAATGTCACTTTAAATGCAAAAAAAACTAGAATGAAAAAGTTATTTGAGTTGTTTCTCTAAAGGCTCTAGTCTGCCCTTCAAATTGGCTAGAGATGCATAATCTTTAAAATGGTTTTCTCATCCTCATCATAATATTCATATTGTAGAACTCCAAATCATCTTAAACTTTTCATGAAAACTAGTGACTTCCACTTTAAATGAAAAAGTTCTTTGAATGGTTTTTTTAAAGGGTCTAGTGTGTCCTTGAAAGTGGCTGAGATTCATCAACTTCAAAATGGTTTTCCAACGTTTTCATCAGTGATCAAATTTAAAGGTTTGGTCTTAATTTCAATTAGAAGGGCATATATTCATGTCGTGCTTCCATAATGAAAATATTTAAAAAAAAATGCATTTCAATTGACAACAATATATTATCTTTACATTTCTTTTTCAGAAAGAAAAAACCAACAATCTTTGTGCTAATAAAATGTTGTTACATATAACATAATTTTCAAAATATACCCCATTTCCAGTCAGAGATCTAAAATATCAAACTTTACTAACAAATTTCACATCCTATAATATTATGTGTCTCTTATGAGTCTAGAATAGGGACCAAAGTTAAACATATAGACATAACTAAATCTCAATGAGAATGTACATATTCTCTATAGATAATTGTACACGGGATAGACATATTCACTACCTCATTGGTTCATTCTTTGATGCATAAGTCCAGTTAGGTTTAAGAGTTAAATGTGTGTTTTGTGATTCAATGGTTATCAATTCAAATCTAGAAATACAATATGTACAACTCTTGTAAACTTTAGCAACCAAATCACTTAATCTTAAAATAAAATATTCTTTATGAATTATACTATTCAAATTGTTTATGAAGTGAAAAAATCTTATTATAATGAGTTCACAACCCTTTATAAAAAAGAGTGTAAGGTAAATTGTTACATATAAACTAGAGTATAAGGTATTAGTTATACTTTGTTACATGGGAAATATATGTGTACACTGTGTGGAAATCTATCAAGATATTTTACAAAACCTAATTGAATAATCTGCTAGCATAGTTCAACAAATATTCCTAAAAGATATTTAGTTTCGTAAGAGGATCTATTCATATAGTTTTGATAAACGGATGATATTACAAATACATGTACCCTAGATAATAAAAGACAAATACTCCCAGGGAGAATGGCTTGGTAACATGATATATTCACATTGCATGGCAATGAGATGTATTTATTAAAGGATATATGTGTTGACATACCAAAATAGCCCGAAAAATCTAAAAAGCCTATACATTAGTTCAAACTAATGGTTCCATAACAACCCCAAACCTATGTAAACTCACAGGATTTTCTTTCATATCATTTTCAAAATTCAAGTCATGTCAAAGTCAGATATGGTTTTCTTTGGTACCATTTAAAAAAAGACTCGTAGAGGCTAACCATCTTGCCCTCATTCGGAATTTTTCTCGCTTCATTTAAAATGTGGTCACGATGAATTTTCCACATCTACAACTATGATAATAGATTGTAATTTCTACACTTTTTTAGCGGTATGAAGTGAAGTGAGTATCATTCATAGAAAATAAACAGTGATATAGAAACACATCGCACTGAGAAGGCTTGAGAAAACAGGAACTCATAGAAAGCCCCCAATTTTGAAGAATCGTAAGGGATCCTAATGTAGGAGGAGGAAAGGCGGATGACCCTAAAACCCCAGAGTTCAAATATTTCTCTAATGGAAAAGAAGAATCCCTTCAGAGGGAAGGAAAATGCAGGACAAAAAGGAGGAAGTACACCACAGAGAAAATCGCCTCAAGATATGCCCTAAAAGAGAAGTAATTCAAGACCCAAATGTTTTTATTGTGGTAGAGCATTCTATCGAGGCAGTCTCCTGGTGAAACTCCTCACCTGTGAGCTTCCCAGTTTGATTAATAAATTTGGTTCTTCAATTCTTAACATGGTATCAGAGCTTTAGGTCTAAGTGAGGGAAAGCGAGAATGCTTGGGTCACTGAGAGTGCCTGGGGGCTGTAGTGTGGCCTTAGCAGTAGTGGTGGAGAATATTTTCACTACTTAATCAACGCATATTGTAGCTCAAGGAAAAATCTATTCTCTGTTGACCAATTCCCTTCCTCCATAGAAAAATTTGTTGTTCATTGTTTACTCTAAAGGATTTTGACAAGCGCGCCTCATAAGAATGCATCTGGCTTTCGAAAATGCATTTCTTTGTTTGACCGCATTTATGGAGTTTGACCAAATTTCTGGCTGCGTGGGGGTTGAATCTGTGTGGAGGTGTGTTGCTGTGGGAACTAGATTGACTAGTAAGTTATGTGATCCATGGAGATCGTTGGCAGATCTGGTGCAACGGATGTTGCTTGAGAGGTGTGATCTATTGTTGAGTTGTTGCGTACTAAAAACCAAGTGTGATGGGAAGCGAAGTTGTGTTCTAATGCTGCTTTGAAGGATGACGTCTGTTGTTGGCATGATGTTGATCTGTGGAGGTCGCAATTAGATCCCCAGATCTGCTACTCGATGAGATCATACGGGCTTCACTCAATGAACCTTGAACCTATCATGTGTGTTCATGGAATATTAAACAATACCCTTACTTTGACTTCATATTAGAAAATATCCCTAAAAATAGGATTATTTAGCCCCCTACCAATACGAACCAAATACACCTTCCTAATTTAGAAAACCCCTACTTCCAATAGATATTCTAGGTATCCATTTTTTCATTAACATTTTTTATACCCCTTTATATTTTAACATTAAGTTTGAGCTCCATTTTTTATACCTTCCAATATAAAAACCCTTTTCCCCCTATATATCCCCCAATATATTATGTCATTTTTATCTCAATATATATCCCCTAATATGAACCCAGGTGGTATGGTATTTCTACCCCAGTGAAGCCCTCGTGGATGAAACCATTGTGTGTGCTAAGGTGCATCGTGGTGGGTAGTGGTCAATTGACAAGCATGGAAGCTACTGGGAGGTTGAGCAGAGGAGCTCCCATGTGGTGTGGTGAGCAGATCTGCTGGTAAATTCTGCCTTGATTGGCAGCTAGGATCGTGGTGTAAGTTATGGAGGTGTTGTGCCTTGTTCGTCATGGTAGCTTCATGGAGGTTTCCACTGGAGCGAGGGATCTATTGTTGAGAGTCTCGTCATCATAATCGCTGCCACAAATCGAGATTAGTGGCACTGGGTGGCATGGAGGACTGCTTTAAAAATGTAACGACTCTGAATGGGTTCGATAATTTGGAACATTATCATTGCTTCTCCTATGACCACTAGATGCAGCAGTCGTGTATTTTAAAAGTAAGAAATATTTTGAATAGTGATTTAGCCATACTAAGAGTAAGCTATTGTCTGTCATTTTTTGGCATGAATTGAAGGTGGCAGATGTTGGATATATATAAGGGACATTTACAACAAAGGTTTGTGGTTATCCAATGAATATTTCAAGCACGGTTGAATGGTTAAAATATTGTAAAGTGTTCTTGAGTTGCTAGCGGATGTTGTCGCTTCATGCTAGTTTGTAACATGGTATGTGATCGCTTTTTTCAATCTAAGAATTTTTTTTTTTGAGGTCATTTTTTTTTGCAAGGGGGGCGCATTCAAAAGGAGCCATTCTTTTAAAGAAAGGAGAGTTCTTTTTATTAAAAAGAACAAAGGGGGTTTTGTCTTTTTCTTTTTTTCATCTAATTGGAGAAGTTGTTTTTTATTAAGAGAGAGCAACCATTTGTTTTTAAATTGCTCCTTGGATCTAGAGATAGATTCGTCTTTTGAAGTGCTAGAGGTCAAAATTTTTATTTCTTGAAGGAAACCTGTCAAGATAATAACTAGATGGCAGAGGCATATCTAAATGAGAGTAATAGACTCAATGGATCCAATTACTCCAATTAGAAATTTAACCTGTAGACCCAGTTAAAGGGACAAAACACATGGGCGATTACAACCGGTGATGAGTTGAAACCGACCCTAGCTACAGGCAGAACAACAGCAACACTCCAGGACTAGGAAAAAAGGGAGAATAAAGTGAAGGTGATGCTTAAATTATCTGTGAAAATTTGCATTATTCCTCATATCAAAGAATGTAAATCTGCAATAGACATCTCAACAACTCTCAAATACTTGTATGTGATAAAGAATATAAATCACCTAATGTTTCTAAAGAGCAAGATTATCTCCCTTAGAATGGAGGAGAATGAATCAGTAGTAGTGTTCATCTCTCGCATCAAGGAGCTCAAAAATAAGTTGGATGACACTAGCGAAACAGTGTCAGACACTGATTTGGTCACGATTACCATGAATGGTATGACCGATGACTATCAGATGTTTATCACTGGCTAGAACGAAAGAGAGAAAGCCCCCAAGTTTGGAGAATTGACAGGGATCCTAATGCATGAAGAGGAAAGGCGGATGACCTTGAAACCCCAGAGTTCAGATCTTGCTCTAATGGGAAAGAATAAGCCCTTTAGAGGGAAGGCAAAAGCAGGAAAAAAAAGCGGAATTACACCAGAGAGAAAATCACCTCAACATATGCCCTCAAACACAAGTGATTCAAGACCCAAATGTTTTTATTGTGGTAGAGTGCTTTTCCGAGGCAGTCTCCTGGTGAAGCTCCTCACTTGCGAGCTGCCGAGCTTGATTAATAAATTTGGTTGTTCAATTCTTAACAGTCATTACTCATACATGACCATTTATTGTGAATTCATCATACAATGCAAAAGCAGAGTTTTTACTTCATCGCAGCCATTTATCATGTAGCCATGACTCTAGTTTTTATGATTTAATGTCAAGCATTTCAGCTACCTCTAATAACTTATGTTCTTATTGAATGGAACGTGGAAGAACTACTATGAGGAGCCTTTTTTTCAACAACAATATTTACAATGGTCAAAATGATTAAAGATCACAAAGCATATATGTATCAATGTGTCCAGAGTTGCCTTCTCCATGTCTTAGAAGATGTTTGCACTGCATAGTTATTATGGTATTCAACACTTACTCGAAATTTTGCAAATCCATGGATAACATACCTCTGTTGTATGAGAAAATTGGAATTCGTTGTGAAAATCTCAATAGTGACTCCTTATGATGTTTCTAAAAGAGATCAATTAGGGTTTTCAATCACTATCCAAAACTAATTTGGGGATGAATCCATGGTCTCTCCCTTTTCTAAGGGAAGTGGCTAAGTGGGAAAGAATTTTGCCTTTTTGCATTACCTAATAACAAATCTAGTTAATACCGAGAGTAGAAGTGTAGTTTTGTACATCAAAAAAAACATACCAAAGAGAAAAATCGGCAACCAAAAATAGCGGGGTGATTAGAAAACTTTGAAGACATTTTATGTGAACATCACAAGTAAGTTTTTTTTAAACCCAACCCTAATCCGCCTAATTATTCACTGAACCATAACCCTTACCTAATCTAAAGCAAATTTAATAAAAAATTAAATGTAACTGAAATCACGGAAAATAGTTTTGGCACATTTGCGGAGGAAAATACTAAAATTTCTAGTTCTTTTCCCCACACCTACGTAAAAAAAAGTATAATAATATTGAAAATAAAACCTACATTGTGTGAATAAGAAGGGTCGTGGTTGAATGGCTTTCCACAACCATAGGTATCGAGAGTATCCACAATGTTTGAATTGCTCCATCATAACCTTATCCCAAAAATTTTACGTGGTTGCAATCACTATATCTACCAGGGGCCTAGTAGTGCCGGTGGATCTTTCATAAAAACAAAACCACATACAGACACCAAAAACAGAAAAGGAATCTCTAGATATAAACCAAAGCCCAAGATGACACAAAAACAAAACCCTGTAAAAATAGCAGAAACAGAAGAGAAATCTCTAGATAGAAACCAAAGTAAATGAACCTTCAAAGCTAAATTAGTCGGCAATGGCTTTAGATATAAAGGCATAGTGTTGTGCTATGTAACGGATTGGGACGATTGACACGCTTGCGGGGTTTAGCAAAGTTGTGGACTGCTGGCACTGCAATTGCAACTTGCAAAAACCGTCATTGCGTTATATACATTGTTGCAACAACCTCTTATAGCCTGCGTACAACCTCTAGGGATAATAGATATCGGGCCCGGGAATTTTCAGCAATGTACAGCGAACCGAAATTTTTTTGACGGACATTCTATAATATATATATATATATTTTAAGAAATCTAAGTTTAAATTTTTTTTACCACATAATTTTCCCTTAGCACTTCACTTCTCTGATGTGCTAGATGCATCTTGACAGGCTTGACCTGTTCAATTTTGAACATTGGGACTCCTCATTGTAATGTTCGTATCATAATTTGAGAGAAATTGAAACGTAATTCGAGCATAAATGTGTTTCAATCAATTGTTAGACGATGATAAGCTATGAACGTTCGCAACTAAAATTATTAAAGATATTATATTACTATACTCAATTTTTACATTTTAACTTAAGTTAGAAGTAATTATAGAATTATAAGCTCTAATTATTTATAAAGATATAATCTTACAAATTCTAAATTTATATATTATTATAAATTTGGACATTTTTAACTAATTGCAATTGAATTGGAGAAGTAAAATTTTTTATATAGTAGTAATATATTAATTATATATATATAATTATATTAAGATAAACAAAATTAAGTCAACATTTGCTGCTGCATCACTTAAATATATTTTTTTAATTATATTAAAATTTAAAAAAACAAATATATAATTTCTAAATTTAAGCTTATGTGATCCATATTATATTAAGAAGAGTCTTTTCGGTACAAATCACATAAAAGAAAATTTTGTTCACCCGTTTTGAACCAAGTAGAAAATTTTGTCCACGTTCAAACCAGTGAGAAATCACATAGAAGAAAATGCAAATCATGGTACAACCTTAAATATAGTTTAAATATAGCGCGATGTAGAGACCAAAAGATCATATAAGAACTAGTTTATGAAAATTAATATTTTAATAATGATAATATTCCTATAACTGCTAGTTTGAATATAATAATAATAATATCATTTATTATAATAATTAAGATTAAAATAATAATAATAATAATAAATAAATGGCTCTCCTTTTGATTCGCTTTGTTTTAGTTTAGTCTCATTTAGCTTTGTTATTTTTTGTTAATATAGATCTTGAACTCATTATCACGTCTGGAGCTCCTGATATATATTATAAGCTTTATTCTCTATCTGTGACTGAAATGTTTGTTTCAACTATATGTTTTTCACTTTTGCTTTTATATATATTTATTAACCTAAATTATAAATATTAGTTATTCTAAACTAATTATTATATGAATTATTTATTTTATCTTAATAAATTATTTTATTTAAAATATAAATTTTCGTAAACTACGCTTTAAAAATAAATAAATAGAAGTTACTGATTTTAATTTTTTTTTATTTCCTTGTTTTAATTTTAGTCTTCTTTCATTATTAATTTTGTTATATCAAGCCAGTCATATTTAACTTTATCAACGATGATGATATGCAAATGAGGACTCTCTTATGCCATTGGATCATTGACATCTATTATTTTGTTATAACTTAAATGGATAACAATTATTTCATGAGATTCTTGTTGATGTCATGTCATTGTCCAGATTCATCATCCTCAACATATGTCGCGAATCTTAATACTGCCCCCATTAAACTTTTCCCAACACACAAGTGGAGAACAATATGTATCCATATCTGCACTTGTGCTCGGACAGGAACCTATTCATATTCACGACCGGAAACTCCATTTTTCTGAACTACAAGAACAACGTGGTGCACGTATCCGACGATACCGGGCATCGACCCTAGAAATTACCCTTCACGGGGTCTTGCATCATGCTTCCCTTCTCCACCTCCTTTCAGGAAGTCGAAGTGCTTGTCTGTGGTGGATGCTCGTTGACTTGTTAATTTCTGGTAATATACCTCATGACTTCGGTGG